>JADBJO010008390.1:12790-17790 GCA_016801955.1 Conus betulinus
GAAGAAAGAAAACATGCTCAAAGGGTAAAACATCGTGGGTGTTGAGGTGGGGGCTTCACTCAAAGCTGTGTGATCACTTCGGCGTAATCAGATTAGCCCCTATCCTGATCCGTGTGTGCGTGTTTGCCATGGCTAATTACTCCTCCCCATGTTGATTCTGTCGCTGTGCACTTGATCCAAGGAGAAAACGAATGTAATGCAAACACGGTGAGCAGTTGATTGGTAGACTGGTTTCAATATTCATACCAGAATCATGTCAAAAACAACAGTTGAGAAAAAAAAAACGATGTATAGAAATGGTTAATACCTTCTGACTTCATTTTTTGTTTACAGATTAATGTCCAAACATGAATTGGATTAGAAAAAAAAAAAAAAAAAGTTACTGAATGTATGAACGGCTTTTGATCGTACTGGGGGCGAGTAAAGGTGACCTGGAAGGTCGCTATACACACATTTCTGACTCTGGATGCAGTGTTGAAGATTATTTTGTATTTTCTAATGATTGTTTTGCTCATTTGTGAGATTCATGCAGGCTAAATGTCTTAGAACGTATTGACTTTGATCATTGACCTGTGTCATGTCAGTTTTTTTTATCTCTTGTTAACGAAAGTAGTGTGCATGCCAGTAGCCAAGAACATGAATACGTCATAGAAAATGTGTATGGAATGATGACGATGCCAGTTTGTTTCAAGATTAGTTAGGTTGTTTAGAAACTCAAAGAAGTGGATGAATACGTCATAGAAAAAATGTGTATACAATGATGAAAACGCCAGTTTGTTTCAAGATTTGTCATGTAGTTTAGAAACTCAAAGAAGACTGGATGCTGCGATATATTCATTAGATCATGCGCTAAATATGTTTATGCTTGCATGTTATATGGCCTAATGTCACTGTTTGCACGTGCGGATGGCTGCACGTGTTGTTCGGTTTTTCAGTTGTTTTACAGTTCAGGGTGCGTTTGCTGACAACGATTTCCATTGTGCCTGCAGTTGTTTACTATTTCTACTTTAGTATTTAGGGTTGCTAAGTATGGTTTGCATAGTATTAACCATTTTTCTGTTGAACATAGGTTGCATCTTTTTGAAATGTTATTGTATGGTGATGCCCTTTTATGATTTTCCAGGATATGTTATAGTTTATTTTTTTGTCTTTAAGTCTCCAAATATATTTGCTCAGTTCTGTTTGGTTTTTGTATTTTTCTTTGTTGAATGACTGTTTATGGTTTGCATATCTGGTTTTGAAGTGATTTTCAGTGATCCCTATGTATGTTTTTCTTTTTCATTTTCTGATGTCACAGTGGCTTGGTATACAATGTTGTTATAGAGGCATTTGTTGCTTAAGGGACACTGTTCTTTTTAGTACAATTGCAGGATTTCCTTTCTTCACCCTTCTTTGCTGTGTTGCTTTTCATTTTGTTGGATGAATCAATTATATTTTTAAGGTTAGGCATGCATGAATATGATAGTTTGATGGTGTTCTTGTTGAATATTTTGGACAATTTGTGTTCTTTTGGGAAGGATGCTGTCAAAATTTTGAAAAAAATCTTTCCCTACGTTGTTTTTACTCGTCCATCATATGGAGGGTTGTACCATGTGATTTTCCTTTTCTGCTTTTTTTTGTTTTTGTTCATGTTGTTATCTGGGTTGTATTGTAGTTTGTAGCTGTAACCACTTTTTTGCAATGCCTCTTGGTATTCTGCTGCTGCGTTTGAATACTCTTTCATTATGTGACAGATTAGATAATCTCTTGTTTATGCCATTGGGTATGGTTTTTAGTATAGATGGTGGGTGGTTGCTATTGATGTTTACATAAATGGGTGTGTCATTAGGTTTCTTGTATGGTTTATATATGTGGTTGTTGAGGTCAAGTGTTATGTCTAAGTAGTTCACTACTTTTTGTTTGCTTCGATGGTGATTTTTAAGTTATGGTTTTGGAAAATTTTGCATAGTTCTTTTTTCTTGTTTTCGATGGTTCTTGGATTGTTGTTTAGCGCGGCAAGGCCGTCGTCTCTGTACAGTCCGACTTGCTTTCCGAGTTGTTTTTGGATGTTGGATAGCATAAACAGTCCGACCAGTTCGCATGTTTCGGCACCGTCGTACGATCCCATGGTCACAGCCACTGTGACATCAGAAAATGAAAAAGAAACATACATAGGGATCACTGAAAATCACTTCAAAACCAGATATGCAAACCATAAACAGTCATTCAACAAAGAAAAATACAAAAACCAAACAGAACTGAGCAAATATATTGGAGACTTAAAGACAAAAAAAATAAACTATAACATATCCTGGAAAATCATAAAAAGGGCATCACCATACAATAACATTTCAAAAGATGCAACCTATGTTCAACAGAAAAAAAATGGTAATACTATGCAAACCATACTTAGCAACCCTAAATACTAAAGTAGAAATAGTAAACAACTGCAGGCACAAATGGAAATCGTTGTCAGCAAACGCACCCTGAACTGTAAACAATCGAAAAACCGAACAACACGTGCAGCCAATCCGCACGTGCAAACAGTGACACTAGGCCATATAACACCGGCAGTAGGCGACCCAAAACCATCCTGAGGAGAGCCAGCGCTCGAAACAGATCTGTTGATTTTAAAACTTCCTTTTACCATCCTATTTTTAACAAACTCATAGTATGTAAGTTTAGAAAATAAGCCCTTCACATTCCAGAATAAAAATAAAAGGTTTAGATACATATGTACAATCCGTGAGAGAGAGAGAGAGAGAGAGAGAGAGAGAGAGAGAGAGAGAGAGAGAGAGAGAGAGAGAGAGAGAGAGCAATATGCTCCTCAGTGATTCATAAAGCGTGTGTTTCGTAATGTATGACATATGGATCAGCTTTTAACCCCCTCATTGTGACACACACACACACACACACACACACACACACACACACACGCACACACGCGCACACACCACACACACACACACACACACACACACACACACACACACACACACACACACACACACACACACACACAAAAGTCTTCGTTATTCCGACATTCATGGGAATTGATGACTTGTACGCTCAAGCTGAACCTCTGGCTCCGGTTATGAATGCAGCCCTTCCTGCCATGGCTTTGTTTACAGCATGTCCATATTGCCCTCATCGCTCATAAGGTCTTCACTTACTCTACTTTGTTCTTCATCTTTTCTGCAATTATCATCCTGTTTTCTGCATGATCATCCCCTACTCTTTTCTTCTTTTTTCATTTTTTCTTCCTTCGCCTCCACTAACTTTTTCTTTCTCCACATCATTCCTTTCCTCTTTTTGTTCCTCCGTTCGCTCCTCTTCCTTCTTATCATTTCTTCTGTTTTTTTTTTTTTTTTTCTGCCTCTCTACCTTCTTCTCCGCCCCCCACCCCACACCCCCACCGCCCCCTCTGCTCTCCATTCGTCTATCTTCTCTTCTAACTCTTCCTCATTCAAGACGTTTTCTCCTCTTTCTTCGTCTCCTCTTTTTCCTCCTCCTCCTTCTTCTTCTTCTCCTTGTCCTACCCTTCCACCGTGCCTGTTTCACTCTCTTCTTTTTTCTCCCCCCCCCCCTTCCAGCCCCCCTTTAGCTTCTTCTTCCACCTCCATCTCCACCTCCATCTTCCCCTCCTTTCCTTCTCCATCTTCTCCGCCTCCATCTCCACCTCCTCTCCTTCTCCATCTTCTCCACCTCCTCCCACCTCCTTGTCCTGTTTCGTATCCGCTTCCTCTTAACTGATCCCCTCAAACACCTTCAAATCCTCCTCCTCCTCTTCCTCCTCCGCCTTTCTCCACTTCCTTCTCCTACCCTGCCTTCTTTTTCCTCCTCCTCCTCCTCCTCCGCCCTTTCTCCATTTCCTTCTCCTACCCTGCCTTCTTTTCCTCTTTTCTCCTCCACCTCTCCTCCTCCTCCTCCTTTCTCTCCACTTCCTTCTCCTCCCCTGCCTTCTTTTCCTCTTTATTCTCGTCCTCCTTCTCCTCCTCCTCTGCAGTTATCTGCTCCTCCTTTTTCTTCAACTTCTCCTTCTTCTGTAGTTTCTCCTGCTCCTCTTCGTCCTTCTCATTGATCGTTTTTTGTAATGATCGTTTTTTTACTCTTTTTTGCATTTTCATACCCACTGCCCCGCATTCCTCCTCTACCTAATCCCCTTCCCTCCTCTCCACCCCACTCTACTTGTCTTCATCAGTCTCTAGTATATTCTGATCAATTCGCCATTGCTTATATCCTTCTCCTGTGAAGTACATTGATGGGTTTTATAATGAGAGAGAGAGAGAGAGAGAGAGAGAGAGAGAGAGAGAGAGAGGTGCGTGCGTGCGTGCGTGCGTGCATTGTGTGTGTGTGTGTGTGTGTGTGTGTGTGTGTGTGTGTGTGTGTGTGTGTGTGTGTGTGTGTATGTGTGTGTGTGTGTATGTGTGTGTGTGTGTGTGTGTGCGTGCGTGCTATCCATACTACAGCTACTATTGTTGGTACCGCAGCTGCTGCTGCTGCTGATTTTGCTGATGATATTGGTACTGTTACTGCAATTGCTGTTGCCGATACTGTTGCATCTGCTGCCACTGGTGTCGTTTTCCTGTTCAACATAAAATAACTACGTACTACCTCACAGAGTACTAATCTGCCATGCATTTCTTCTCCATTTTATTTGTCACCTTCAGCATTTTCGTTTGACACTTATATCACCTCACCCTTTTTTTTCATGCACACCTTCATCACCTGCCACACTTTTGCGTTTTGTTGTTGATACCCATATTATCTGTCAGTTTCAACATTTTTGTTGTGGTGGTTTTATGCCCGTATTATCTCTTACCTTTTTTACATTTTTTGTGTGTTTTACTCTTGTAGAATTATCACTCTCACCACGTTTAAATGACACCTATATTATCGGACACTTCAACATGTTGTTTGTGTGGTTTTATACCCGTATCAACTTACATCTTTCACCTTCATCATTTTTGAGGTTATATCTGTATAGATATCTGTAGTCTCTCACCTGTCCAGTTTTTGTT
>JADBJO010008390.1:55290-57790 GCA_016801955.1 Conus betulinus
GGACGCTCTCCTTTTAGTATTATATATTGTGTAATTAGATTTTTTGTTCTTCGCTTTAAATTAATGCTTCCCCGAGATGAGGAGGGGTGGGGTGGGGGGGGGGGGGACACTTACACACACTCACATCGTCTGATATCACTTTTAGTGGAAAGACGTTAAACTGAACAACAACAACAACAGCAACAACAACAACAACAACAACAACAACAACACACACACACACACACACACACACACGCGCGCGCGCGCGCGCGCGCGCGCACGCGAGCGTACGCACACACACAGCTTGTACACACACACACACACATACACACACACACACACACACACACACACATACACACACAGGGGCTTGCACACGCGCGCGCGTACACACACACACACACACACACACACACACACACACACACACACACACACACACACACACACACACACACACACATCTAGAAGGATTGAGACAATGAAAATAATTGTAGCTTTGCGTTCTCTCCATTCAATCCGAAACAACGTCTTGTTAGCTTTTAAAGGAGCATGCCTTCGTTTTTTTTTTCGTCAGATTCAGCCAATACTCAACGCATTCATAGAGCCATTAAGGAAAACTGAATATCTGCGAAGCTCATATCACAAAAAGAGATCGTTTGACGTTCGGTCGTCAACAGTAAGAGAGAGTGAGAGAGAGAGAGAGAGAGAGAGAGAGAGAGAGAGAGAGAGAGAGAGAGAGAGAGACAGAGAGACAGAGAGAGAGAGAGGACGGACAGAGAGACAGAGAGAGAGAGGGAGAGAGAGAGAAATTAAATCTGTATTCTATAAGGCCAAGGCCCTCTTTGGAAGAGGGGAACGAAAACAAATATATGTATAAACATCATTACATACACATACATAAAATATACATTCAAGTTATAGCAATCTGCTCTGCTGCGCTTTAAATGCTTGATAAATATAAAGTGCTAATTTTCTGACTGTATTATTGTTCGTTTAGGCCAACAAGAGAGATAAACGAAAACCATCAGCCAGAGAGAGAGAGAGAGAGAGAGAGAGAGAGAGAGAGAGAGAGAGAGAGAGAGAGAGCATTGGCGTTCGCTTTAAACTTTAAACTGCCTTGGTGCCAATGTGTACAATTCATATAATCTAAAAGATCAGCCCTTTGTCTAATGGTTCAAGCAATTATCTGCGGAGCCCACGACTGTGATATCGCACCATTGGTGAGGTCGGACTTTGAGGCTTGTAAACACTGTCTGTGCACACAGCGGTGGATGGGTGCCTGATTCAAGTCAGGGAAAGTTTCGCGGCGGAAGGAAAGGGACGGGAACCGCCTTCCATAATGCCATGTCACTGTACACTAACAGATCACTGCCCGTGCAGCAATGAAACATTTTAACTGAACTGTGACAGCGAAGAACAGCAACTATAGAAGTTTAATACGAGAGCAGTCAAAGGATGCTGTTTATAGCCAAGATGACCCACGGAGAGGAAAGAGGGGAGGGGTGGGGGACGGGCGGCGGCCACAATAGGTCTGAGTACAGACAACACGCATGCACCTCTCTCTCTCTCTGTCTCTCTCTCTCTCTCTCTCTCTCTCTCTCTCTCTCTCTCTCTCTCTCTCTCACACACACACACACACACACACACACCACACACACACACACACACACACACACACACACACACACACTCACACACTCACTCACACACACAAACACACACACACACACACACACACACACACACACACACACACACACACACACACACACATACATACACACACACACACACACACACACACACACACACACACACACACACACACACACACACACATATGCATGCACACACCACACACACACACACACACACACACACACACACACACACACGTGCGCGCGCGCGCGCACTCGAAACATACATATGCACGCACGCACACACACACACACACAAGTAAATCAGTAAACAAACTAATAAATAGATAAATAAATATGCACATAAATAAATGAACAAACAGATAAATACATAAATAACTAAACAACATATCTAAAGCTTCTGGGAGTATGTGGAGGCAATGCTTCCCCCATTTTGGTACCTCAACAGCCAATCATCAATGAACAATGGCAAGGCGAACAACCTTGCGAATGCTCTTGAGTAACTGAAGAATTCCCTGTAAGCATGCGTACCTCGTGCACGAGTGAGTTCGTAATCATATTTCTTGCACACTTCCGATTCATTTGTCTTTCGTACTGCTTGCTCTCAACACATTGCACAATATATTTCTGAGTCAGATTCCTTCCTGAAATCAACGAATCTCTCTCTCGCGCGCGAATCTCTCTCTCTCTCTCTCTCTCTCTCTCTCTCTCTCTCTCTCTCTCTCTCTCTCTCTCTCTCTCGCGAATCTCTCTCTCTCTCTCTCTCTCTCTCTCTCTCTCTCTCTCTCTCTCGCGAATCTCTCTCTCGCCGAATCTCTCTCGCGAATCTCTCTCTCGCGCGCGAATCTCTCTCTCTC
>JADBJO010008390.1:62790-65290 GCA_016801955.1 Conus betulinus
CTGCATGTTCCGAGTGGCACTGGTGTTCTTGGCCATGATTCGCTGCCTCCTGCCGTGAAGAATGTTTGCGGGTGCTTTTGGAGTCCTGATTTTCCCCCTTTTGTGGTGTGGTACTAGCCCAGACTACTTGTACAATCTCTTTGAGCACTTGGTTGTGCCTCCATGTGTACCTTCCTTGAGCCAGGGCTACTTTACATGAGCTTAGGACATGCTCCACTGTTTGTTTTTTCATGGCAAAGGGGGCATGAAGGATCGTCGTTTGTTTTTCCCCCCCACTTCACCAGGTTTGCATTTGAAGGCAGAAGGTCATATGCAGATCTGAGAATGAAGCTGATCCTGAGAGGGGCCATGTGCCAAATGTCATTCCAAGTGAGACTTCTTTCTTTGAGTGCATTCTCCCACGTTGTCCATTGCCCTTGCTGGCTCTGCTGGACTGCTTTTTGGAGTCTTTGTTGGTCTTCTTCTTTTCTCATCTCCTGAATCATCATGTCTCTTTTGGCTTTTTTCCTTTGGCCTTTGACCACCATTCAGTTTTTGGGTCACCCCCCCAGTCCTTGTCTGTTGGTGTGTGTGTGTGTCCTGTTATTTCTCTGATCTTGAGACTTTCTTTTGCAGAATCCATCGCCTCTTGAACTTTCCATTTTCTGCCTGTCTTCAGCTGGGGCTTGATTGCTTCAACCACCTTGTCTCCTGAGTCCTCCAGCATGCTTTGAAGTCTGATCTTCCCTGCTTTATATTCCTCCAGGATGGATTTCAGTGTAGTGGTAGTTTCAGCTTTGCTTGGCGACGACAGCTAGCGCTATGTCAGTCAGACAGGGTGGGACACCAAGCCATTTCCTTTGTGACTTTTGTTGATTTTGGATTCCATTGCCTCCACTATGCTGGTGCAGATGTCGTATATCATCAGAGGGCCATAGGAGCTTTGGTATCAGCATGAACTGCAGACACCAGACCTTGTTGTATTTGCCAGGGAGCCCACACTGGTCAATGGTCTCCAAGCCTTCTTCCGACATCTGTTTGGTTTTTTTCTTTTTGCTCTTCGTGTGTCTTTCAGCGTATCATCATCCCATCTTTCAAGGCTCTTGACTGGCTCTTCTGTTACTGTTTGAATGGGTCTGGTTGGCAACACTGAAGACCACAGATTCGGCCACTTTTCCTTTTTTCTTTCCTCAGTGAGAGACTCCGTGATTTCTTTGGCTTGAACTTCATTCTGGATGAGGCAACTATGTCGTCCAGCCTCTCCAGCACGTGACGTGTCTCGTCTTCTCTGGATGAAATCACTGTGTAGTGTCATCCATGAAGGCCTTGAGAGGGGGCATCTTGTATCCATCGCCAAGGTCTGTTTGTCTTGCGTTGCTTGTTGCTGCTTTCAAGATGACTTCCATTGCCAACACGAACAGTATTGGGGAAATGGCACAGCCCATTGCAATGCCCACTTCCAAGTTGATCCAATCTGTTGTGTACTCCTTGGTAGAGAACCGCATTGAGAAGCCATTGAAGTACTTCTTGAGCATGTCGCGGATGTTCTTTGGCACATGGTACATCTTAAGAGCCCAACTGTATCATCTCATGGGGTACAGATCCATATGCGTTTGCCAGGTCGAGCCACACTACGTCCAGGTCTCTCTTTTTCTTTTTTTTTGCTCTTTGGATTGCGTCCCAGATCATTGTGGCGTGTTCTACACAGCCAGCCAGCCACGCCTGGAATGCCACCTTTTCTGGACTGACACATCCAAGTACTTGTTTTTCCATGAGGTACTTGGTCAGCCTTGCTGCCATGACAGAGAAGAAGATTTTCCCTTCGACGTTCAGTAGTGATATTGGCCTGAACTGGCTGATGTCACTTGAGTTTTTTGCTCTTTGGGGATGTACACACCATCTGCCGTCATCCACTGGCCGCTGATCTTTCTGATTTTCTCCAAGCTGATCGCAGCAGCCTGTGGAGCCACTCCAGCACCTGGGACATTTCTTGTACAGCTGGTAAGGTATTCCGTTTGGCCCTGGTGATGATTTGGCTCTGGCTTTGTCGACCACCTTCTTGATTTCCGCCAACGTTGGAGGCTTGTCATTGAACTGTTCCTCAGGGTTGGTTGGCACACCAGACCTTGAATGTCGAGTGGTGCTTTGCTCTGTGAGTCAGAGTATTTTTTCCTCAGATGCTGCTCAAGAACTCTTTGTTGTCCACACACTTAGGGTCCCAGATTTTGGCTGCTCGAACACAGAGTTCTGGCAAACTGGAAGGGGTCTCTGAAGAAAAACGCTCTTGTGTCTTCTTCTTTTTTTTGCTTTTCCTCTTCCTCGCAGATTCCGCTTTGCTGAGGGCGCTGTGTGTTTTGCTTTCAGGTCTTCCCAGAGTTTTTCCAAGCCTTGTTTTTTTTCAGCTGGCAGTGCAGTCTTCATTTGCTTCTTGGTTTTTTTCTTTTGGGACCCTGATCTTGTCATCTCATCTCTTCTTGGCGTCTGGATTTTCTTTGGAGGTGTTTTCTCTTTGGTTTTTGCT
>JADBJO010008390.1:77383-82383 GCA_016801955.1 Conus betulinus
CACACACCACACACACACCACACACAAATACGCACGAAGGCACGCACACACATACGCAAACTTTGCACACACAGGCACGAGCGCACGCGCGCACGTACACACACACACACACACACACACACACACACACACACACACACACAACCACACACACACAATCAAATTTTACATTTTGCATCAGTTTATTACCCTAAGGGCCCCTGATGGGCAAAATACTAATTGGTTACGTTCTCTAAACTGTTCTAAAGAAAAGTGGATCGTTTGGTGGCGATTTCAATTCTCATGCTCCTTTCTGGGATGAAGATTGTCAAATAGTTTCTCCACCCTATGATTTTCTGGAAAACTGTTGTGGATTCATCTTTAGTTTTGCTTAACGACGGGGAGAACTACGCGCATCCCAGACATATCTCATCATAGAGCATCGGCGTCTTGATCTAACCCTTTGTTTCACCTGCTTTAGCATTAAACAGCAAAGTGGGATACAGCCAATGACCCACTAGGTAGTGACCATGTGCCAATACTTTTAATCTTTTAAAGAATCCGTTGGATCTGAAGTTAGTGGTGAAGATGTTATACCTAAATTTAATTACATAAAGGCAGATTGGGAAACTTTTCAAAATTACCTCACTGAGAAGACTGAGAGTGAAGTTATTTGTGAGGATGTTAACATCTTTTATGATAACTTTCAGAAAGCAGTTTCTTGAGGGCTGCTGCTCTAGCTATTCCTAAAAAAAGGATCAAAAAGGTGTGAACATTCTCAGGGAATGTCTGGTGGAATCAGGGCGCGGCTTGCGAGGATGCTGTTAAAGCAAAAACATTAGCTTATCTTAACTGGCTAAAAAGTAGAAAAGTTCCTGTGCAAGAGATAAAAGATGCAGCTCATCATAAAGAAATGTGCAGTACAAAAATAAAAGCAAACAGAGTCACAGCGCAAGCAAAAAGACAATACTGGTCACAGTTCTGTCTAAATGAAGTATCTGACTGTAAAGACTTGAAAAAGGTGTGGGATAAGGTGAAAGAAATGAAATCGGGCATTAAACTCCAAGATTACCCGATCAAAACAACAAGTAAAGAATTTCTATCTCCCAAAGAAAAGGCTGAGGAATTGCATCTATGTACGTTAAAACATGTTGTACGGAATGTTTGCCTAATGAACAAAAGTCGTTTAGATTAAAGAAAAAAAAAAAATACTGATAACTATAGAGAAGATCCTGTACCAAACAACAACAGTAGTACTATAAATGTATCAATATCTTTACAGGAAGTCAGGAATGCTATCCGTCTGTTGGGAAATAAAAAGGTTTCGGTTGGTTTGGATGGGATTTCTTACACTATGTTAAACCCATTTACCAGAGAACTGGATAGTCATTTTACATAAATTATTTAACAAATGTTGGGAATGTGGACAAATTCCCGATAAGTGGAAGACGTCTATTGTGACTCCTATTCTAAAGCAGGGCAAGCCTCGGTCTGAGACGTCCAGTTATAGACCCATTTCAGTCACGTCTCATCATACTGGAAAAAAGTCATGGAAAAAATAGTAAATTTTCAGAATGGCCTATTACTGTGATAAAAATGATGTATTTTCTTCATATCAAGCTGGATTTAGAAAAGGACGAAGTACAATTGATCACCTGACACGACTAACTACTCATATTAAGAAACAGTTTTCTAAACGTAAAAGTGTCCTTGCTTCCTTCTTTGATCTTACTAAAGCTTACGATAGAGTGTGGCACAGCCGACTACTGTATAAATTTAATGACCAAAGTTGGGTGTGACTTTATCATCCTCAAGATCTATAGATATGGAATTCCACAAGGTTCTATTATCTCCCCTTTGTTATTCAACGTAATGCTATATATGACTTATGTACATGTTTTTCATCATATACCATCCAAAGGTAGCTCAATATGCTGATGACATTGCAATATGGATTAATGTATCTTTAAAGAAAAAGAACAAATTTACGTCACATAAATTATATTCAGAAGCTCTTTTCAGAAACGAGCTGGATAAATTAAATAGTTTTATATGCATTTGAACGGCTTTCAATTCTCTGTTGAAAAGACACATTTGGTTCTCTTTAACAATGGATATAACCCAAGTAACTTTGCCTGTATTCTTTCTGGGGGGAGACGGGAAATTTTTTATTTACAAAACGTGAAGTAAAATTTTTAGGCGTCCTACTTACACCAAACAAAACTAAACTGGAAAAAACACATAGACTCGATAGTTACTAAAGCGGTTTAAAAGTTTGAAATTTTCTAAAAAATTGTCAGTCACTCTCCATGGGGACAGGATCCCAAAGTTTTTGTTTTGCATTTAGCAACCAGTGTTGTACGATCAAGATTGACTTACGGACAGGAGGTATTCTTTTCAGCTCCGCGATCGTATTTAAAGAAACTTCAAAGAATTGACAGTAAAAGCTGTAAAGTTGTCCCTGGGTGTACCTGTGCACACTAAGTCCTCTGAAAGTTTATAAGATAGCAGGCCTTTTGCCACTTGATGAGAAGAAAGGAAAATAAGTTCTGTAAAATATGTAGTGAGACGGATTGCCGTGGACGACCTTGAAGAGTTAAATACACGATCCGAATTGATTTTTTTCGAAAAAATGCACAGGGAAAAATTCAAATTTAGAGACGCTTCGTTCATATGTTTCAGACGTTTTTTTTAATTCATCAAAGATTAACCCCCACACGAGGTAGCGCCTCGCGTACTGGTTCCGCCGGTACCCCCCTTGGGAACTAACGGAAGTAAAAGTTAACATTTTTTCTTTCTGATCTAATAAAGCGATGTCGCCGCATGTGTTTAGCAGCATCTGTCAAAATTGACATGGAAGAAAAAGTTTACTAACTATTTGAAAGTATACACTGACGGCTCAGTTCTTGATGATGGTAGTGCGGGATCTGGCTTTTGTAATTCCAGATTACAAAGCTGAAAAATCATATTATTTAGGTAAGGGTCCATTCCATATTTACAGCTGAACTTGTTGCTGTCCTGATGGCATTAAATTATTTAATTTTTACTCTTGCCAGTCTCATATTTAATATCCTCCGTTTTGTGTTGATTCACAGTCAGTATTAAAAAAGTTTGCATTGTTTTTTGAAAATACACCGAGAGAGGAATTTATTTTTTGAGATTAAGTACATGTTTGCACTGTCTTTACATGAAAGGTACTAATGTTTTTATTTTCGTGGGTCCCATCGCACACCTCCTTCATTTTTAAAACGATCAAGCAGATAGAGCACAAAAAGGGGAGCAAAGATATATTAGGTAGTATTAAGGTTGACTGTCCTTTGTCACACAAGGAAATTAGTCATATCATCGAAAGGGATTTCTGGAGTCAATACAGTTCCTCATCAAAACCTCGTCAGCAAACTCTGTCAAACTTTGTGTCGATTAGCCGACCGGTTTCAAAGCCTGGCTTTTAGACTTTTATGTAATTCCCTACGAACCAAGTATTGCCAGACTGTTAAGTTGTGTATGTCGTGGGGATCTCTTTCAGTTCAACATGTGATTTTTGATTGTGAACTAACGAAACCCCTTTTTTGAATGGTGTTATACCAAGTGCTGACACTGGGCATGGTTAATGTGTTTTTGACTTTTTAGATTCGTTGCCAGTTATTTCTCTTGTTAAATTAACGAGACACCCCTTTTGGAAAGTCCATTAAGGAACATTTATAATCATAATCGTAAGTTAGATTACTTTAGTTTATTTTCTATAATTTTTCATAGTTACTGTCCTATATTCATCTGTCCTTTATTTTTGTTCTATGTAACCACATCGCCCTCTTCTCTTCTTTTAATGATAATAGTCCTAAAATTGTAAACACTATGTTATTTAGACGTTCTGCAATCACCTATATGTGTGACGAGACGTAAAACCAGAATTCCTTCCTACACACACACACACACACACACGCACGCACGCACAACGCACGCAACGCACGCACGCACGCGCGCGCGCGCGCGCACGCACGCACGCAACACACACACACACACACACACACACACACACACACACACACACACACACACACACACACACACGTACACGTACCTTTCTCTTCAATTTCGTTCTCTAATCAGTTAGCATCGTCCGTGACAAGACAGCCCCTAAGAACTGGTTGTGAGTCTATTTTGCCTGTCATTCTCGACATTGTAGGAAATGAATCACATCCGGGTTTGGGAGAGGTCAACAAATTCACCATGGTGAACAGAGTACGAATCACGTACCGTCTGAAAGTGCAGACTCCCATACCCTTCACCCCCCCCCCCCCCCCCCCCCCCCCACCCTCCGTCCTTGCCTCCCACCTCCCCCTCACCCCCACCCATTCCCCTGGTCTCTCCACTACCCTTCCACTCTATTTCCTTGCCTCACTCCTGTGTCTCTCTCTCTCTCTCCTCTCTCTCTCTCTCTCTCTCTGACATAGTCGTCGGAAGAAAAGGAGACACCACAGGAACTCTCAGCTCCAGGCTCTCTCAGACCAGCTTCCGCATCCGGTACCCCACATGATCCTGGCACTTCATTCCACAGCGCGGAGTCTGTTTCAGAGTCTCTGGTATAATAGGTACACTCATTCATTCTGTCTGGATCCGCAGAATTGATGGATATCCTAGGAGAATGTCATGGATTGTGTTGTGTGTGTGTGTGTGTGTGTGTTGTGTGTGTGTGTGGTGTGGTGTGTGTGTGGTGTGTGTGGTGTGTGTGTGTGTGGTGTGTGTGTGTGTGTGTGTGTGTGTGTGTGTGTGTGGTGTGTGTGTGTGTGTGTGTGTGTGTGTGTGTGGTGGTGTGTGTGGTGTGTGTGTGTGTGTGTTGTTGTGTGTGTGGTTGTGTGTGTGTGTGTGTGTGTGGTGGTGTGTGTGTGTGTGGTGTGTGTGTGTGTTTTTTCAGAGAGAGAGAGAGGGCGAGAGAGAGAGAGAGGAGAGAGAGAGAGATAGAGATATATAGAGAGCGAGAGAGAGAGAGAGAGAGGAGAGAACGAGAGAGAGCGTGCTGG
>JADBJO010008390.1:92383-96930 GCA_016801955.1 Conus betulinus
AGCAGTTCTTTTGGAAAAGGTGTAGGACATATTCATTCGAGAAAACAGCGGTGTTGGTTTTTGTTAAAACATTATATTGGATCATGATGCGCTTAGTTTCGATTGGGATAAAAAAAGAAATATGTTTTTTTAAGAAGATTGTAATTTAGATTGACGATATACAGAGAGAGAGAGAGAGGGAGGGGGGGGGAGAAAGGGAGGGAGGAGGGAGAGAGAGAGGCTGAGTGAGAGAGAGAGAGAGAGAGAGAGAGAGAGAGAGAGAGAGAGAGACAGAGACAGAGAGAGATGCAGATGCAGATGCAGATTTTTATTCGTAATGGCCATAGCCCCTTAGAAGGGTAAATAAATGACAAATTGCGCAATTCATCAATGTAAAACTCAATTTGACAAACTTAACATTTGTTATCTTAACACATCATTTCGCATTCTGAAAGCTTTATACAAATACAAAGCGAACTGTTTGGTAGTGCTTTCATTCGATGATGCCATTAACATAATGAGTTTGAAGAAACAAGGTTTTCTTAGATACTTAAGTGGGATTAATTGCTGTCTGATAACTTGTAGTACAGGACAAGACAGAACAAAATGAACTTCATTTTCATCATCTTCATGACAGAGCGGACATGTAAAATTACGATCAATAAAAGGGCCGATAACGGTTAGAATGTACACAGATATCCGATACACCAAATCTAAATCTAAATTTAGTGACAATATGATAAGTACTTTAAAACTATTTTGTAAACATCTACACCTTGATTCTCCCATACAAAGCCAAACCCAAATTCGTACAGCTTTAATCTCACTTTAGAGACCCAATTACTCTTACTCTTACCCCTAGCATCTAGCTGTACTAACATTTTATATGCTTTATGTGGTAGTCTACTAGGTTCCATCCGGGTTATTTTTAGCCAGTAACGAATGCACCTTACCACAGAAAGTAAATGGATTGGATACCTTTTGGTCTCCCCATAAACTAAATCCTTTGGCGTTTGCATTGAAACACCGAGAAACTTTTTCAATGCATTTAAATGAATCTTTTCAATATGTATAGAAGCAGTATCAAGACCCCATAACTCAGTTCCGTACTGTAATTTTTTCACAAAATTTCTGAATACTCTATTTGATAAGGGTGTGTTTCCTAAGAGAGAGAGAGAGAGAGAGAGAGAGAGAGAGAGAGAGAGAGAGAGAGAGCGCAGCTCGCTGGCTCCTATGTCAGTGAGTGGAGACCACCAAAGAGAACCAGACACAGACAGGGCAGTGAGGATCACCGTGTGAGGTGAAGTGAAGAAATCCCGTGGAGGTCAGGAGGCGGTAAACAGACTTAAATAGATCATTACGCCTGAAGGGTTCTTTCCCTCTGCCTTGTTCTTCCACTTCTTCCTCTTACTTTCTTCTTTCTTTTTTTTCTGTTTTTCTTTCTTTCTTTCAGTTTTCTTTCTTTCTTTCTGTCTTTCTATCTTTTCTTTCTTTCTTTTCTTTCTTTCCTTTCTTTCTTTCTTTCTTTCTTTCTTTCTTTCTTCTGTCTGTCGGTCCCTAGCTTCCTTCCTTCTCTCTCTCTGTCTCTCTCTGTCTCTCTCTCTCTGTCTCTCTCTCTCTCTCTCTCTCTCTCTCTCTCTCTCTCTCTCTCTCTCTCTCTCTCTCTCTCTCTGTAGTAGTCGATCGTCCACAGAGTGTCTGCTACCTTTCTTTTCCGTCATAATTACAGGAAATAGACCTTTTTGTCCTCGCCACGAGGCAATCCTGACTAGTTTTACTGTCCTCCCTCTAAGCTACGTATCTCTGTCTTCTCATCCCATTCTCGTACCTCTTGGGTTGGCTGTCTCTTAATGCCTTATATATTGCAGATACACCGTTCAATTTGCCTTCCCGGTGTCGTATAATATCTGAGAACCGTGATATCTGGGAACGCGTTTCCCAGATTTCCTGAACTTCCAATCGTGAAATTTGGGAACGCCTTCCCAGACATCACGGTAAATATGGGAACGCGTGTGCGAAAAACATTCAAATGACAAGAAGGCCAAAGATCTCATTTGCACCTAAATAAAGTGTTTCCTACCTTATCTCGAAAATCCATTCTTTTTCGTCTTCTTTCTGCCCTTCTGAGCTCTGAAAGACCACGTTCCGAGACATCACGGGCCTTCCCAGACATCACAGTGCATTTTGGGAACGCGTTGGAATAGTGTGGATGACCCAGGAAGTAGGAAATGAGCAACAGTTCATTGCGGAATTTAAAGACAGGCTTATTTGTTCTTTTAAACAGAATTGGCACTCAGATATGGAAAGTAAAGAAAATATCGCTGGTTTTTTCTCATTTAAGAATGTGTTCCATTCTGAAAAGTTTCTCAATGTCATAACAGATAATGGCACAGAATAAATTACGCAAGATTTAGGTTGAGAACTTTAGGTTTTTAATGCGAACAAAAGATGGTTTGAATGTGAAACATCCACAGAATCTCCTTGTCCTGCATGTAGACATATTATTGATGACGAAGAACACACTTCTGTTCCACTGTACTGCTTATAATGAAGTGCGGACAAAATGTTCATTTTTCCAGTTAGATATAGCGAAAAGACAAAATGTCGCTGGCGTGTTATCATCATCAGATGATGAATTTGTAATAAATCAGTTGCGAAATTCATCGCGGAAGCATTGAAAATTAGACAGATGAAGGATAGTGAAATTTAAGATAATACATTATAAGAGATATCTGAATGAATATTATCATTCATCGCATGTTGAAGAGATCAGTAAAATACAATGACATCATTTAATTGAGTGGATGGTCGAGTCAGTCTTTTTTTTTGTTTTTTTGAGATCGATCGTAAAATACATTTGATTGAGTGGATGGTCGAGTCAGTCTTAAGGTGTGTGTGTGTGTGTGTGTGTGTGTGTGTGTGTGTGTGTGTGTGTTGTGTGTGTGTGTGTGTGTGTGTGTTGTTTAAAACCTTACTGCATTACTCCTGTGCGTGAGGTGAGGACATAACGAAATGTTACGAATTTATTTGTTTTTTGTTAACTTTAGATTTGATACACACTAGGAATGAAAGTGTACTATTTGTTTGCAGGAACTTTCTCTCTCTCTCTCTCTCTCTCTCTCCTCTCTCTCTCTCTCTCTCTCTCTCTCTCTCTCTCTCTCTCTCTCTCTCTCTCTTCTCCTGTAGCACCAACCTTCCATGGATTGTCTTCTACCTTTCGTTTCCCGTCATGATCAAGAAAATACACCTTCCCTGAGGCAATTCTGAGTTGTCGCGCTGTCTTTTTCCTCTTTCCTCCCCTCTCTCTCTGTCTCCTCGTCCCATTCTGCGAGCCTTGGTCAGCTCTCCTCTTAATGTCTGGTATTTTTCGTATTCACTGCCTCCTCTTTTCTTCCCGTCTGCTCAACCAAATTCTCCTAAACAATCTATCTTTGTCTCTGTCTCTGTCTCTGTCTCTCTCTCTCTCTCTCTCTCTCTCTCTCTCTCTCTCTCTCTCTCTCGCCGCTCTCGCTCGCTCTCCTCTCTCTCTCTCTCTCAACTCCCCGTCTCTCTCTCTATCTCTGTCTGTCTGTCTGTCTGTCTGTGTCTGTCTGTCTCTCTCTCTCTCTCTCTCTCTCTCTCTCTCTCTCTCTCTCTGTGTCAGAGTCGCACACAATTGCTCGCACACACACACAAACACACACGCACACACACACACACACACACACACACACACACACACACACACACACACACACACACACACACACATACATACATACATACAAACACATTGATGAATGCTTACACAGTTTACATTAGGTTTTTAAGACAGGCGCTAATCAGTGGAAATCCAAATAGTCAAGCACAGAAGTAGTGGTCAGACAACGATCACGCCATTTGCATACGCAAAAGTGTAAAAAAAAAAAAAAAAAAGAAAAGAAAAAGAAAAAAAAAAGAAAAAAAAGAAGAAACTTCGCTATACCTTCCCATGCTACACGGCAGAATATGCTGGATACATGCTAAACAAAATTAGAGAGGGGTTTGGGGGTAGTCAACTGAACTTGCAGCAGGTGGACGACCTAAGTCTGGCTCCGCTCTCGGCAAGCCATTGAGTTGTATTCAGAATCCCTCTTCCCCACCGGCTCTACCCCTCATAACACGCACCTTCCATCATGCATCCCTCCTGTCTGTCCTGTCTTCGGAGGCGGTCTCTGTCTCTCCTCTCTGTCTCGCTGTGTCTGTCTCATGTCCTCTCTCCTGTCTCTTCTCTCGCCTCCTCCTCCATCCCCCTCTCTCCTCTCTCTCTCTCTCTCTCATCTCTGTTTGAGAGGATATGAGAGCTCCTCATCCCACTACTACTATCACACTCCCATCAACCACTACTGTATGTAAGGCGTGCCAACCCATCCCTCTTTTTCTGCACCCGCCACCCCCCCCCCCTCTCTCTTCTCTCTCTCTCTCTCTCCTCTCTCCTCTCTCTGACTCTCATATATATACATATAATCTAATATATATATATATATTACACACAAGACACACACCACCCACCACACACATACACACACACACACACAATATATATAAAA
>JADBJO010008391.1:0-10000 GCA_016801955.1 Conus betulinus
AGAGGGAGGGTGAGAGGCGAGAACAAGCAATGGCGGGTCGAGAAAGAGAGAGGAAAGGACGGACCTGAGAGATGAGGGAGAGAAAGCGGAGAGGGAGAGGAGAGTGGAGGAACAGGACCTCATTATATCAGTGAGACTATGGAGAAGACAGAGGCAGAGAAGGAACAGAGGGAGGGAGGGGGGAGAAGGGAGGGTGAAGGTGAACGATGAACGGTTGGAGCACGGATGGGTGGATTAGGACAAGGGCGTAGACAGTGCATGGAGAATGGGAAGAGCGCTCTACTCTTTTTTGGCACGAGAGGATGGGTAGGTTTGATTGGGGGTTGGTGGTCGTGGTGAATGGGTTGAGAGGTTAATGGAGTTCCGCTGTTGGTTTGGACAACAGGAAAGGGCTGTAGCTGGGCGTGCGGGGTGGGTTGTGGGGTTGGAAAGCCGACTGGGCGGTTAAATGGGAGTGGGAGTGAATGGGCAAGGGATGGCGTGAGAATGAAATGGATGTGCAACAACCGTATGATATTAATGTAGGCGCCGTTATAGGTAGGGGCTGTGCATTTACTGATCCTGCACAGGACCTTGAAAGTGTCGAAAAGTGTCATAGAAATATCATATCATTGTCCAGGTTTGTGCGTATATATGGTGCACGTGTGTGTGTGTGTGTGTGTGTGTGTGTGTGTGTTTAGGTGTGTGTGTGTGTGTGTGTGTGTGTGTGTGTGTGTGGTGTGTGTGTGTGCTTTGGTGCGTGCGTGCGTCCCGCTGCGTGCGGCGTGCGTGTGTGTGTGGGTGTTGTGTGTGTGTGTGTGTTGTGTGGTGTGTGTGTGTGTGTTGTAGTACATTGCAGCGTGTGCATTCTGTTTTGCACCACGCGAAGTTTCTGTATGTGAGGCCGTCCAGCGATGTGTGTGCGGTAGATGGCCGCGGCGGTATGGGTGTACGCTGTCTTTCTCATCCGTATGTTACGGACATGACTACGGTCCCATTAACAGTACAAAGAATGGTAAGCCTTATAGATTCGTACCATTTCATTGCCTATTCGGAAACATTCCTGTGGACTAGCTCACTCTATGACAAGGAGCCCCCCCGCCGTCCTTTTTCGTGTTTTTTTTGTTTTTTCTTTAAGTCCAGTCAGAGAAATGAGAAATGGGGGGGAGGCGAGGGTGGGATGAGAGGGGAGACAGAGGGTGGGAGAGAACGGGACCGCTATGCAGCAGAAGACAGTGATGGTTGGGGTGGTGTTTGCAACTGGTATCTGATCCTGCGGGGGAACAAGGTAGGGGGGAGGAGGGAAAGGAGAGAGAGTGAAGAGAATATGACGTCGTGTATTGAATCTGTGCCTTCTTTAGGGTGTTATTATATCGTCTGCACTTGAAATTCCCCACCCCAGTATCGTCCATCAGGCAAAGAAGTTTTCTGTTTTAGGTCTGTCTGCGATGTTGGTCTGTCTGTCAGACCTTTTTAAGCTAATTTCAGTGAATCAAGTGAGGGGAGTGAAGTGGGTAATACCCTGGCTTCTAAGAAAACACGACAAGAAAGTGGGGACAGCTGCTGGTGTATGTATAAGTCCTTGGCAACGTCTGGTCTCCCTGTTTTTTTTCTTTTCTTCATGCATCTGTGTGGTGTGTTGTAGTGGTTGTGGTGAGCGTACGTGTTGTGTCGTGTGTGTTGTCAGTATGGTGTGGTGCGTGTTGTCAAGTGTGCGCACGTGCTACGTCTGTGTGATGTTCTCCGTTGAGTGGGCTTCCTGTGTGCCACGCTGTATCCGTTTTTCGCGTGTGTGTGTGTCTTGTTGGGTGTGGGTGTGTGTGTTGCTGCGTGATGACCAGTGTCTGTCGTGTCAGGGAGACGAATCCCTTTCTCTGTGTTGTTAGGGTGTTGGTGCTTGCTGTTTGTGATGTGTGCTTGTTTGTCGTGGCTGGCGTGCTGTCTCGTGTGCTGTGTGTCTGTTCCTGTGTGTGTGGTGTGCAGTGCTATGTGGGTTTGTTTTTCGCTGTGTGAGTGTGGGTGTGATGTGTATCTTGTGTTGTGTGTGTGCTGCGGTGTGTGTTAGTTTTGTGTGTTGTTTGTGTGTTGTGTCGTGGTGTGTGTGTGATGTGTCCTCGTGGCCTATAGCCCCCACCCACCCCCTTCCTCCCCCCCCTGCCGTCGTGGTGTGTAGTAGGCTCCCTTTTATTGCGTGTATGTGTCCATAAAACACAAAACACATTACAAAACCATGAGTAGCGATAAGACTTACATAGACATCTATGTCTGGTAATCGAGACATAGGTCAAGAACGATATACTGACGAGGAGACCAGCGAGTGATGAACTGCAGAGAGAGAGAGGACCCGTTGATTACTCCTGACCCTTGGTTTGGCTCTCCCTTTCTTTCTGCGAGACCCGTTTTTGAGGCTGGGACCGAGCGACGGATGACGAGCGCGCACGAGAGAGAGAGGCGTAGAGAGAGACTCCTTGCGGAGTTCGGTGAGTTCTTTCGGCACCGTCCCTTCCGGGCGGAGAGGACAGAGACGAGGTTTGCCATTAAACCAAACCACCCATAAACAAACTGGCGGGGAGATCGATAAGGATGTTTCAGTCCGTGATGATCTATAGACTGGGGGTAAGCGCCGACAAGTCACAGGTGCCCTTAGGTTTCGTTAAGGACGGCCAAAATAACGTGGTTCAAACCAGACGTTCAGGATCATGTTTGGGTCCTCTGCGGGTCAGACAGTGCAGGGTAAATTCACAGTTGGCGTAATGCCCGTAGGGAATGTGCACGTGACGGGGGAGGGCGCTTGTCCACCGCATGACCGGGGCACGATTACAATTTTAGGATTATCTTCTTCCCGGCTTGGCCAGTGGGATATCTTTATCCTTCCGGCGCCATCCGTTTGTAAATGTTTTTTGTTTCAGCCTGCTATTGCTCTATCAGCTCCCTTTCCCCCCCTCCATTTCGCGCTCTCGCTTCTCTCTTGCGCTTTCTTGCTCGCGATTTTTCGCAACTTGACAAATGTGCTGTTCCACCCTTCTGATCCCAATAACCTTCTGTATCAATGTCGTAAAATTGCCCCTGTTACCCCCAATGGCACAGAATACCCAACATTACGCCAATGATAACGGATCTCTTGTTTGAGCCAACTTTAGGGTTTTCATATCGTTGCTGCACACAAAACCCAGAGGTGTCTTTGAAGTCTATAACAATCCCACGGAATCGTATCTTCGTCCTTTCCCCGTATATTGCAGGATTTTCACCATACTGAACGCCACGCATAGAACAAAAACTCTTTCTGTCCATCCTGACTTTACTGCCCCAATATATGACAATGCGGCACAATCGGTTCATTTTTTGTGTACAATTAGATTGAGCGGAAAAAAGAAAGAGCACAGTGGGTGGTATCAAAGATGATGAACTCTGTGTTTAAGGGAATCAGTTGCGAAATCTCCATGCCGGGCGAAAACCAGCCCGAAAATTAGACGATAATGGATAGTGAATTTAAAGAAGTATTATAGAGATGTACCTGAATGAATATTGTCATCATGCGCCAGTGGAAGAGAGATCATTGATGATGGAGGGTAGATAGATGTCAGTAGTACGATTTTTTTTCCTAAAACCTAACTGCCATTACTCTGTGTGTGACGGGACATTAAGAAAAGTGTACGATTTTATGGGTTAGGTCAACCCTTGATGTGGATACACCAATAGGGACTGAAGTGTCCGCGATTTGTAGTTGGAAGGACACAGAAAAGAAAAGAGGGAAAATGGTATTGTTATGTTACCCCTCAACTTTGTCAAGAAACAATATTTGGTAATAACAACTAAATATCACAAAGGTTAAAATCTCTCGCCTCTCTCTCTCTTCTATATATAATATATATCGATCTCTCATGATTCTGTAAAGTAACAAGATTGTGCGCTTGAAGTCTTTTCTTTTTTCCCACTGTTCTAGGTGATTAGCATGTAGGAGTCAGGCTTGCGGTAATGTTGACTGCCAGTAGGTTGCCGATAACATGGTACTCAAGTTTTGACATGGTCTAAAGTATCTATGACTCGATCGGCCTTTGATGCACTTGTCAGTGAAAGCTTCCAGTTTGCACATCTATTCGGCTTGAATATAATATGGTCTATGGCAACTGCTCCATGCCTGACATCTGAAATTGGGTGATAGTCTCTCATCGCCGCTAGATATCTCTCTCTCTCATCTACTCTCTATCACTCGTCTTCGCATCTCTCCTCTAGCATCTTGTTCAGACTGTATGTATCTTTGTGTGCTCACGTAAGGGAGGGGAGTAGCCCGGGGCATAGAAAATAGTTGTCGGTTCAGAATGAACTAGTTAATGTTCTTTGTTACAAATCAGGTATGCCGGAGTTCACAAAGCTCCGTTGGGAGTGTACCGCTTCTACCCTTATTCCCACGGAAAAAGCACGGTTTGTGGATAGACACTGAACGAGGAGAGAGAGAAGGGAGGTGGACTGTACCCAGAGGAGATGGGGAGAGGAGTCCGACGACGGAGCCCCGCGTACGACGAGGACGTTCCAGTTTTTTTCCCGCACGGAGCCGAGGAGAGGGTCGAGGGGAGACGTGCCCGAGATTCCCCGAAGTGCCACGAGGAGGATAATGGACCGAGAGACGGAGAGCAAGACAGAATTCTACGGACAGACCAATGTCAGAAAGAGAGAGACGAGCCTTGGAGAGAAGTCCGACCGACAGACCCCTTTTTTAGAGCAGACCTGAGAGGGGAGAGAAGAGAGAGGGATCCACTGTATGCCCTACCCACGCTGTTTTCTGGCCTATCATGTCTACTGTTTCCACACAGACGCCCAACCCCTCGCTAGTGCTCACACCCTCTCGCAGCTCACTCTCTCTCTCCTCTACGTAGTTTATTCATTGTCCAGACGCTATCTTCTAAGCAACTCTCCCACTTATTAATCTCGACTCCCTCCTCTACCTATCTCCTGTGATCGGTGATCTCAATGCCACAACACCATGGTACGATGTCAAGCGATTCCACGCACCCACATGGAAGGTAACGTGACGTAACTGAATCGCGGTTCAGCAAACAAATCGACCCCATTCACCCCATCACCCTTCCCCCCCCCCCCCCCCCCCCCCCCCCCCCCCCCCCCCCCCCGGTCACTTTCGCGTTACAGCTAAAAACTGGCTGCCACACTCCTTTCCCTGTCCTATCAATGGTACGCAATTAGATGCTTGTGTCTACTCTCACAGAAAAAAAAAAAATTGCAAGTTGTTCATTTGAAAAAGAAAAAAGAAGCATGCACCCACACGATTATAGTGACACGTTATTTGAGCAGATTGAGGCATTTCCTTTTTTTTTTTTTTTGCTGTGTCCCAACCTCTGCGCCCACTCAGAGGCAGTGCACCCACGCCGCTCATTCCGACAACCCCGTCACAGCCACAGCCCGGTCGGCCCCCCGCCGCAGCCCCGGCACTTTCAATCCACAGGGAGCAGTCAATGTCAAGTCGTCAAGAGGCAAACCCACCAGAGGAGACACTGCACTGCTGCCGAGTCACTTCGGTGGTGTTTCAGTGGCACCTGTTCTGATCTAAACATACGCAGAACACCACCTGCTAAGCCCCCTACTGACGACGATAATTGCTTAGTCGCGGAGCCGGCATGAGTGAGCTGTCCCTCCGGAGGGCGCCACCACGTGCGTCCAACGACAGTCCCCATGGACTCGCCGATACCGGTGACTCCGAAGGAACCAAACCAAGGCCACAGACGTGGGAGAGGACATCGAAACTGAGGTCACCATGAGAGCAGGGCATGAAGGGCCACAGAATTTGAGACCTTTTTTATGCTGATCGATGAGGATGAGGATGATGAAGATGATGCTACAGATTTCCATTTCGGTCTGAGACTACATGACAGGGCTGAACTCTACGCTTCCTTTCATAATATATCCCGGCGTCAACAAGGCCCGAGAGATACAGGCACCGCAGTGTTAGTCAGAAAATTTGAGCAAACACTCTCAGAAACGCTTTCCATTAAGTGGATGAAACTCGACTGTGTGGTCCCAGTCTTCCCAACTGAAGTCCGCAGCAAACTCAACTCTGGGTAGGAGCCGGTCGGGGCAGAAAAACCCACTTGACTCTAATGGGATTCGAACCCACGACCTCCAGCCGGGAGTCCGCGACGCTTACCACTTCGCCACGGCGGCTGGTGAGGCACTTTGATCGCAGTGTTTGGAGTTGCTGCAATGACATCCTACATGCAAAACTCAAGTAAAGATAAAATAATGTATCTTATCTGCCCAAGTTTGCAGACTCTCTCTCTGTCTCTGTCTCTGTCTGTCTGTCTGTCTGTCTGTCTGTCTCTCTCTCTCTCTCTCTCTCGCTCTCTCTCTAACCGGCAAACAAACAAGCAGAGATGTTTTTGGTCATTGCTCTAATTGCTTCAGAATACAGCTGCTGGATGATATTGTTAGATTTTGCCTGTTCTTACGTTTCTTCACTTTAGCCTAAAGTTCCTCATGCCAGAATCTGTCGAAGGCCTTTTTGAGTTCTATGGAGGCGTGATAAAACTCTGTTGCTGGATATTTTTTTTAGGGAACACAGTCTAAATATTTTTAAGAAGATACCTCTGCCTTTGTGGGATCTAGACTGCTCTTTAGCAACGAGGGCCTCTGTTTATGACTGTAGTCTAGTCAGAATGATTTTGAACAGTATTGATTGGCGTGGCTGGTGAAACTAAAACAGCGGTAGTTCCGGCAGCGTTTGAGACGTTTTTTCTTTGGAAGTGTGACGATCCTGATCAAGTCCTTGGCATGGGCCACTCTCCAGTGTGCCAGACTCTCCAGGGTGCCAGACTCTCCAGGGTGCAAGACTCTCCAGGGTGCCAGAACTCACCAGTGTGCCAGACTCTCCAGGGTGCCAGACTCTCTAGGGTGCCAGACTCTCTCCAGTGTGCCAGACTCTTCAGTGTGCTAAACTACTCCAGTGTGCTAAACTCTCTCCAGTGTGCTAAACTCTCCAGTGCGCCAGACTCTCCAGTGTGCCAGATTCTCCAGTGTGCCAGACTTTGTTGCAAATGTCTGTAAGGATATCTGTCACGGCCTCTCCATCATGTTTCAAGAGGTCTGCAAGAATGTTGTCGATGCCTCCAACTTACCTCCCACATTGCAGACATTTTACTGCAACAGCCACTCGTTCTACGTCTCGACTATGGATAAATCATCCTCATTTGATGAATCCTGTACAGTTAGTACATTTGGGTCTCTTTGTTACAGAGGGGGTTTGATGGTGAGTCTTTGAAAAAAAAACAACAGAGTAGAGAAGATTTAAAGTGTGTGTGTATGTGCGTGTTCTGTAGGTCCCCCCAGTCACACACTTCCGTTCATACAGTCACCACTTCCACCTCAGTACACACAACAGACTGATAACTTGAAATATGGTGGGCAAAGACCAACGATCATATGTATGTTTCATACAATACAATTCAGATAAACAGGTCATGTTAATGTTATTCAGCACACACTAGAAGAAGGGAAAAAAAAAAAAAAACAGGATGATATTTCTTTCAGAGTTCTTTGCTCAAGATTATTTGGACGTGAAACATCTTTTTTTTCAGTCAGCTTGGCACAGTACAGTCTTTACGGAATTCTTCACAGTAGGTTCGGCACTTTATAAGACGTCCCAACTATCATTGAATTGGCAACATCTTCTTGCCACTTCTCTCTGTCTTATTCAGAACCTTCACAATATTGATCAGGCTTCGCTGGATCAGCTGTCAGATCTCAAAAAAAAAAAATCCGTTAAAAAAAAAGCAGAGTTCGGGTGCATATGGGTATCCTTTTTAGGTCTAATTCTCATTGGTCCACAGGGCTAAACACCGATGTTGTTATGGGGGAAACAATTACATTTTTTTTTCATTCGTTTGTCTTCAACATTTGTACGCATAAAAAATGGATTTTTTCAAAACAAACAAAAAAATCCTTTCGTATGGACCAGTTATTATGTTTACTGGTTTTCAACATGTACTCCACAATTTTACTTCATAGACCAATCCAAAAAACATTTCTCATTTCAGCCAGTGAAAATACTGATAATGAAAACAACACTAGCTAGCTAGCTACTCCACAGAAGCAAAAACGGGACCAAACTACACTGATTACAACAGAATAACAAAACAACGGTGTGAGGAGGATAACAGCACATCCGTATCATTTGTGTTCTGTTTGCTGTAGGGTTCAGAGCAATATTCAATCAATCCATTATATAATTGTCCTCTGAATGTGTGACATCAGTTTCCGTCTTAGTCCCAAATGTTGCCGACTCTGGTTTGGTTAAGCCTTTCACAACATTAAGAACTTTCTTTGTGTTGTCATTTTTTCTTCAATGTCCCCTGTCTGTGGTTTGAACCAGCCTTTCTTTGTAGTCTGCATTTCTTTCTGTTTATATTGCTGTATCTCCCTACCCCACCCCGAACCCACCCCACCCCTCAGTCTTCTTGAGTAGTTCTGGTTGAAATTGTTTGTGGGGACTTTGAGGGTTTTTTTTTCCATCAGTAGCAGTGAGTAAATTTTCACCCAATGGTCAGTTGGAATTGTTCAACTGTCAGGATATCTAAGTTTGTCAAAACTACTTTCAGTTTAATTTTAATCATGGAGGCGTCACTGCGTGCGGACTAGTCCGTATACGCTACGCCACCCACACCTGCTAAGTTTTGAGACCGCACTGTGCACGATGATTTTAAGCTGATGGATAAATGGACTGATAACTAAGATGACAGAATTTAAGAATTCAAAACCAATTTGAGTGGGGGGGGGGGCTACTTTTCACTCTGTCGCTGTTCTTCAAATGGACTCCTAAGTTGATCATGACAAGGCCATGGTCACCAAGGTCACTTCCGATGATTTCCTTGTTTTGACCGTGCTCATGTCAGGCTTGTTTCTTATCTTCACATGAATATATGACTGTGGTACGGACTGTGGGAACTGCCATGTCATCACAGGGATACTTTATGCTCATCAAGAGGGTCGCCAAGGGCCAGGTCATCATCACTGGCACAAGGGTCCCCATACAATCTTTCAGCCCTCTAGGGCACGTGGGCCAGCCTTGTCATTCCAGACTCCCTAAATGGGGAAGATACCTTCCTTGTCAATCTTGTTGGCGATCTCTTGAAGCAGATGATAGTCTTGATCTTGCTGGAAACAGGGTGGCATCCCTGTGCAGCGTCCTTGGAGTTCTTGTTGAAGAAATACCTCACACCATGTACGTTTGTCTTTGCCAGTGCACTGCAGAACGCGTCCTTCTTGTGTCTGTACTTCTTCACCGACCGTCTATCTAATTTCGTAGGGTGAAAGACCTGCCTGGAACATCTATCCATTCAGTTCTTTCAGTTTTCCAACCTGCCTGAGGGTTTTTTACGTTCCATGTGGCGAATGTAATGGTGGTCCTCCCACGCATACTCCATGGTTTGTATCGGTAGAACGCTTTTCGTGTCTTATCTAGGGGGAGGTCGACGGATGGCGAGGGTAATGGTAACGCAGCATGACAGTTTAGGGCAAGCCGAGAAAAAAAAAAACGTGCACAATCAGATACGAATGACTCGAGCTTATCGCTTCACGTCGATCTGGATAAACTTGATGAAAGGGGAGAAGAAGACAGAGAAAGAAAGAAGGGAGGAGAAGGTGGTGAGAGTGTGTGTGAGAGAGAGAGAGAGAGAGAGAGAGAGAGAGAGAGAGAGAGAGAGAGAGAGAAAGGAGAGTGGAAGGAACGAGTGAGACAGACAGAAAGACAAACAGACAAATATTCGAATAGACAGACAGACTCAGAGAGAGAGAGAGAGAGAGAGAGAGAGAGAGAGAGAGAGACAGACAGACAGACAGACAGACAGACAGACAGAGAGACAGAGAGAGAGAGAGAGAGAGACAGAGAGAGAGAGAGAGAGCTGTAACAAACTCGTTACAGAAAAAAAAAACCCAGTATACCCACAATGTTAGCCATTCGATTTTTTACACAAAAATACCACAGCTAACACAGACTATTTCTGGCATTCAAAGACCC
>JADBJO010008391.1:17500-20000 GCA_016801955.1 Conus betulinus
TTCTGTATTGGTACATATTATTCACTTGTAAATTAGGATTGCTGTTTACATGTTCCCAATTAATTAAGAGAGTATCTTTACCCGCCACACCAAGCAACGTATTTTTGGAGTGTTTTCTGAATCGGCACCAGATGGTTTGCTTTGATAATTGATTGACTTCAGGTGAAGAAAAGGATATATTCAATACCGTGGCTCACTTTCCATTTCTAGCTCCTCTCTTTGCGCATCTATCAGCTAGCTCATTACCCCAAATACCACAGTACGATGGAATCTAACAAAGAAGGTGACATCAGTTCCTTTGCATATCAGAACATGAAAAAGATGGCACATTTCATTTACAAGAAAGTTGTTCGAAACGGGATTTGGAAATTTCATGGTTTGCAGAACAGACACTGAATCCACACAAATAACTACTTTAAATATTCATTGTGACAAAGTCAATTAGATATGACAACGCCATAATAACAGCTATCATTTAGGCGACATATATAGATCTGCCTTTTCCGAAGGAATATATCTTTTCAAACTTTTTTGTGATGGTATAACAAAAGCAGAACCTGACTGATTATCAGACAATACTGAACCATCTGTGTAAACTTTAATGACGTCGAGGATATTTCTCTTCTATATGTATCTTTACAGAATAAGATTTAATATCTGGTTGGTCAGTTTTGCTCACATCAGTGTGATCAAGATCAAAATGTGCCCTGTTTCTTTCCCAAGCTAGAGGAGAAATCAAGGTCACCTTTGCTAATGTCACAGAACTGACTGTTGACTCTTTCAAAACATTTTTCTGTTAAAGAACCAATGGTAGAATAATGTGTGTGTGTGTGTGTGTGTGTGTGTGTGTGTTGTGTGTGTTGTGTGTGTGTGTGTGTGTGTGTGTGTAGAGAAAGACAGAGAGAGGTGTTCGTGCGATTTGCGTGTGTGTTTATGTCTGTCTGTTTGCCTGTCTGACTGTGACTGCTGCTTGTCTGTACGCGTGCACGCCAACCGCCTCCTCCTTCCTCTGTCTTTTCCGTTTTTACATCTCTCTTGTTTCATTTCACATCTCACATCCATCCATCTATCCCCTCTCCTCCGTCTCTCTCTCTCTCTTCCCTCTCTCTCTCTCTCTCTCTCTCCCCTCTCTTCTCTCTCCCCTCCTCTCTCCTCTCCATCCCTCTCCTCTCTCCTCTCTCTCCTCTCTCTCTCCTCTCTCTCTCTCTCTCTCTCTCTCTCTCTCTCTCTCTCTCCCCCTCTTCCTTCCCTCCTCTCCTCTCCTCCTTTCCTTCCCTCCTCTCCTCTCCTCTCCTGTCGTGTGCGACAGAAACGAAGCTGTTAGATAATGATCCCAGTCGATGTTTGTTTCGTAGCTTTTCTTTTGTGTGGTGTGACAGCATCCGGTATAAACTGATCACTTAGAAGTTATTGCATTTGGTTTATTGAGGTATTGAGAGCCATGATTAATGGCGCCATTAGCAAGATCGTCTATTTTTCGTCCTTTTTTTTTTGTTTTTTTTTTTTTTTTTTTTTTTTTTTTTTTGTTTTTTGCATTTTTTTTTTTTTACGCCCGTCTCTCGCATATTGCCTGTGATTCTGTCTTTCTGTCTTATTCTCCCTGTCTCCGCCTGTGCGCCTTGCTCTCCTCCCCCTCCCCCCCACCCCCCTTCTTTGCTCTCTTTTCAGGATTTATCTCCCCTGTCTCCTCCTACCTCTGTGTCTCCCCCAGCTCCCACAGACCCCTCCGACCCCCCCCCCCCCACCCTCTCTCTCTCTCTCTCTCCCTCTCTCTCTCTCTCTCTCTCTCTCTCTCTCAGCGTGTGACCATGTGTGTGTGTGTGTGTGTGTGTGTAGGGGACGAAGTCTGTGGGCTGTGTGTCCTGTCCCTTCTGCGCGTAAGGGATGAGAGAGAGAGAGTGGGGGGGGGGGGGGAGGGAGGGAGGGAAGGAGGGAAACAGGATAGATGGGCAGTAGACAGGTGAGTGAGAGGAACAAAGAAAGAGGGAGGTGTGGGAGTACGAGGGAGTGGAGTGGTGGATGGGGAGGAATGTGAAAAAGCGGGAGGGTGAGTACAACTAGGATACGAAAGTCCGTGTGATGATTATGCTGATGTTACAATGTACATTCACCTGACATTGCACAGGTAATGCAAGTGCCGAAGGAAAAGCCTATCATTATTGCAGTTGTGTGTGTGTGTGTGTGTGTGTGTGTGTGTGTGTGTGTGTGTGTGTGTGTGTGTGTGTGTGTGTGGGTGTGTGTGTGTGTGTACGTACATATGAGTTTGTGTCTGTGCATGTACATTGCGTGGGTCCGGGTGTATGTCTGTTTGCATTGCATGTGCAAGTGTATGCACACGCGCATGTGTGTAATAGTGGGGAGTATGGGTGTTCGCCGTGGTTATCACCAGTACCCTATCAACATGCTTCGATGTCCAAACCAACCCAAAGAAAAAATTGTATTCAGAAATCGATTGTTACATAATCGTTGGTAAATCACACATTTTGGTCTCTGGCTCAGA
>JADBJO010008391.1:27500-30000 GCA_016801955.1 Conus betulinus
AGCCGGTAAAATAGGTCTCAATCTCTGGCATTCCAGAAGAATGTGTGGTTTGAAATTGTTCACCGCACAGACATTTAACATTCTTGCTGAATTTTGTTTTGAAGGCATTAAGCTTTATCCTATAAGACAGCGAAGAAGTAATGTGTCTACATTTGAAACTGTTGCCATAATTCACAGCTATTTGTTTTGTTAAACCAACCGAATTCAGTAAGAGACCGGAGAATTTCTCCTTCCTATGGAGAGATTTTGAAACTTTGTTCCACGATGCTTGCTCCAGCAAATGATACCCTTCTGTAACGGATAAAGGGATGTTTATTTCTATAGATTCCCTGTCTTGCCTTGCACCTTTTTTGCGGCTCTGTCAGCACAATCGTTTGAATATAATCCAACATGTGAAGGAACCCAACAAAAGGTGATACTGGTTCCCTTTAAACTTAAAATGTTAATCATTTGATTGATTTCTATGATAATTTTGGATTTTTTTTTTTCTTGTAATCAAATGAACGTAAAGCATACAGTACGGACTGAGAATCGACGCAGAATAAAATTTGAAAAATGTTCAACGGAAGATCAGCTATGTAATTAAGAGCCATAAGTATAGCAACGAGTTCGGCAGTAAATATTGATCGATTTTTACCAATGAGTAGTAGTAGTAGTAGTAGTAGTAGTAGTAGTAGTAGTAGTAGTAATACTTTCATTTTACGTCTTTTCACAAAATTATGTGATAGTACAAGTGTGTGTGTGTGTGTGTGTGTGTGTGTGTGTGTGTGTGTGTGTGTGTGTGTGTGTGTGTGTGTGTGTGTGTGTGTGTGTGTGAGAGAGAGAGAGAGAGAGAGAGAGAAGAGTGAGGGAGAGAGTATGTGTGCGTGTGCGTGCGTGCATGAGTGCGTGCGTGTGTTTGTGTGTGTGTGTGTGTGTGTGTGTGTGAGAGAGAGAGAGAGAGAGAGAGAGAGAGAGAGAGAGAGAGAGAGAGAGGTAGCAGCAGAGGGAGGTGGATGGGGTAGGGGTCACGGGCTTCGGCGGGGCAGCAAGGGGGGGGGGGGGGGGGGGGGGGGGGGGGTATAGATCATCATGGGTTACCACACTTCGGGTTGCTCAACAGTACATGCTGCACTGTATCGTAAAGAGTTTGTACCGCTCGTCTTTCGCACTGATCCTGATCTGTCACGTCTGAAAGCCCTTTGTAGCAATCGACAACTGAGTGTAGATATAGATATATATATATATATATATATATATATATATATATATATATATATATATATATATATATATATATATATATATATATATATATATATATATATATATATGTGTGTGTGTGTGTGTGTGTGTGTGTGTGTGTGTGTGTGTGTGTGTGTGTGTGTGTGTGTGTGTGTGAGAGAGAGAGAGAGAGAGGAGAGAGAGAGGGAGTGTGTGTGTGTGTGTGTGTGTGTGTGTGTGCGTGCGTGCGTGCGTGCGTGCGTGCGTGCGTGCGTGCGTGTGTGTGCGAGTGTGTGTGTGCGTGTGTGTGTGTGTGTGTGTGTGTGTGTGTGCGTGCGTGCGTGCGTGCGTGCGTGCGTGCGTGCGTGCATGTGTTTTTTTTTTTTTCGTTCGTTTGCTTTGTGTGTGTGTGTGTGTGTGTGTGTGTGTGTGTGTGTGTGTGACTACCCCTTTATCTACTCAACACCGACGCCATGAAACAGCATTTCTCCTTGATATCGTTTGCCAGATTTCCTTCCCTTTCCCCTCTTTTCTGACAACATTGATCGCTCTTAGCCTCAACCGGGTGTTGACCACATAAATGCTGAACAATATAACTACCGGATTGAAGAAAAAAAAATGTAAACCTCCCCACCCACCCACCCCACCCCTGACCAAGTTTTCTTCTCTTTTTCCCACCCCCACTTGTACCGGGGCGAAAGGAGAAAAGGAGGGGGGGGGGGGGGGGGGGGGGGGGGGGGGGGGGGGGGGGGGGGGGGGGGGGGGGGGGAGGAAGGGAGGATTGCCGTCGCCATCTTTGACGTAACCCTATGGCTCTGGTAGCCTTAAAGTCCAGCGACAGTGAGCATGAGATGTAGTTGGTTCTAATGCAGTGACAGTGAGCAGAAGATGTGGACTGGGTTTAATGCAATGACAGTGAGCGTGAGACGTGGATTGGGTTCAGTACAGTGACAGCCAGCGTAGCATATTGATTGGGTCTGTGAGCGTGAGACGTGGATTGGGTTCAGTACATTGACAGCCAGCGTAGCATACTGATTGGGTCTGTGAGCGTGAGACGTGGATTGGGTTCAATACAGTGACAGCGAGCGTAGGATATATATTGGGTCTGTGAGCGTGAGACGTGGATTGGGTTCAATACAGTGACAGCGAGCGTAGGATAAAGATTGGGTCAGTGAGCGTGAGACGTGGATCGGGTTCAGTACAGTGACAGCCAGCGTAGGATAGAGATTGGGTCTGTGAGCGTGAGACGTGGATTGGGATCAGTACAGTGACAGCGAGAGCGTAGGATATATATTGG
>JADBJO010008391.1:37500-40000 GCA_016801955.1 Conus betulinus
TGTCAACAGTCAATTGAAACTGCTTAGATCGATCCATTTCCACCTGGTATGGTATGCACTTCTTCTTCTTCTTTTTTTTTTCTTCTTTCTTATTTTCAACATTATTCAGATCTAGACGCTATTGCGAGAGAGAGAGAGAGAGAGAGAGAGAGAGAGAGAGAGAGAGAGAGAGAGACAGAGAGAGAGAGAGAGAGTTGCTTAATAGCCCAGAGAGAGAGAGAGAGAGAGAGAGAGAGAGAGAGAGACGAGAGAGAGACAGAGAGAGAGAGAGAGTTGCTTATAGCCCAGCTGACCGCAAAGGGCTGACACGGCGTTCAAGTCAACTCACAAGTCATCAGACAAACTAAAACAAAAAAAACAAAAACAAAAAAAAATGAAAAAAAAATCCAACTCATTTACACAACCTTTTAAAATACATCTTCTAAAAACACGCCGCAAATTTCGTTAAAAAAAAATCTGTCTTCCGTAAAATCTTAGATCGAATGAAAAAAAAAAAATGTCGATATCTTTCAGAAAGCAAAGGTCATAATCATCAGGTGGGACATCTCTGAAACAGGTTTTCAAGAAGTCTGCTGTAAAGTGTTTACGCCTCACATCATGCGGTTCCCCAAAACTCCAAAAGGACACATTTCACTGTGCGTGGTCCATGCCATTGTGCCGGCCGGCTGTCAAATGGTCATCACCCTTTAGAATGTATGGCTTAAAAGTTTCTGTCGATTTGCTTCTCAGAGCTGCTGGTACTTGCTTTTGATGCCCTTGTAGACGAATTACTTGCCCCGAGACTGGTTCTGGTCAAGCTGGCCATTGTCTTTTTTTTTTTCAAATCTGTAAAATCTCCGATAAATAATACAAGTTGACCAGAGCAACCATCTTGTGTTTGGCTTCTTGAGAGAGAGAGAGAGAGAGAGAGAGAGAGAGAGAGAGAGAGAGAGAGAGAGAGAGAGAGAGAGTGTGTGTGTGTGTGTGTGTGTGTGTGTGTGTGTGCGATGTTTGATAACAGAAAACAAAGCCCTGTAATGCTTTGTTCCCTGAGCAAACGTCGTGTCTGGTCTGTTTCCCTTTGAGGTTGTTCTGCCCTGTTTACAGTTAGGCCTAATGAATCCTCGTGTCTTCATACAAGAAGGCTAACGAGGTTGTTGGTAGGCCGTGTTTCAGATTTACCCCCCCCCCCCCACCCACCCCCACCTCCCACCCCCACCCCCCTCCCGTCTTATGTCGTTTCACGGAAACTGTGTTCATAAGATGGATTTAAAAGCTGTGTTTGACTTGTGTTTGGTGTTTGAAACGTTTGCCGAATACAACCACTTTCGTGCATCAATAACAACAGCCAACATGGCGTCTTCAAAATGGCCATTGGTCCGCTGACATGAGACAGAACGTTGAATTCATTCTCATTAACGGACATTCAGTTAATTGCCAGCGAATGTGTTTGGACGTTTTTTTTACACATGATGAGTTTGTAGCTGGTGTGTTCTTGCTTTCTCGTTTTGTTTTGATCTGATTTGCTTTTGCTTTTGTTTGTTTGAATGTCGCTTGGTTGTAACGCCATGTCGTCCTTCATTTTGCCTAAAACTCTATTTTCTGATATCCAGTAGCCTCAAGGGAAAAAAAATTCTCTATCAATAATGTCGTGTAATTAGTAGCTTCAGTGCTGTGTTTGTAACACAGCCTTTAACATTATAACGATACTTTAGCAAGTCCCAATTGCCTGTTTATATATGTAACCAGTCATAACGATACTTTAGCAAGTCCAATTGCCTGTTTATATATATAACCAGTCCTATTCAGGTTTACTAGATTAAAAAAGAGTTAATTATGAATCTGCGCTGCCTAAACTCTCGTACCATTGTTTCAGAGTTCAAGCAATTTTGTTCAATTTGTTTAATATGTAAATTCAGTCATGTTTGTGTGTTTGTTTACTTGTTCGTTTGCTTGCTTGTTCTTTCGTATTTTTTTGTTTGTTTTGTTTGTTTGTTTGTTTGTTTTCAAGAATATGACAGCGCAGGGATAACAATTGAAAAGGTTTAATATTAGGATTCAAAAGTCGAATATTTTGCCTGCTATGATTTTCATGAAAATTTGTTTCAGAAATGATTTCTGAAAAGAATTATTATTATTAAGTCAAACAACAGGGACAAACAGATTACAAGACAAACACGACGCGTTTTCGGCCTCCTAAAGTCTTCCTCAGGCAAGATAAACAACACTCAGAACAATGAAAACAAGGAACGAGCAATCACTTATCTTCTCACATTCGTTTTCATTGTCCTGAATGTTGTTTTATCTTGCCTAAAGAAGACCTAAGAGGTCGAAACACAGCGTGATTTGCCTGTAATTTGTTTGTCCCCGATGTGTGGCGCACTTACTAAGACTTCTTTTTATTTATTTATTTTTTTTTTTTTTGTTCTAAATTTCCGTCTGCAGTCACCCCACTTTGAAGCAAAATCAGAAATGGATGTTCAGCCATATTTTGTGGTCCGAACTGTACCGTCTTCTAAAC
>JADBJO010008391.1:55000-57500 GCA_016801955.1 Conus betulinus
CGCCATCATGTACGTCTATCCAATGCCAGTCTCCAGCAACACCGCCCATCATCCAGCAGACGGTGAAGAGGCACTAGAAACTGAGGTCAGCATGTGAGCATGGTGCCAGTGACTGCAGTGCTGAAGTTTTTTTTTTTTTTATTGACGATGAGCAATTGATCAGAATATGATACGATGGAGTGCCAGTCTCCTCTCAGATTTCAAACAAGGATGTACAGTGCGCTTCCGTTAAAGGTGACCCCAGTGTCAACTAGTTCTAGGAGATGCAGACACCTGCAAGCTTGAAATGTACTGATCGTAAATGGACGGATCCTGTAATCAATTGGTCATGGTGTTTGTCTGCGGAGCTGACGCTCGTGAATTCGAACCACACCATGGGGTCGGATTTCCTTGGCTTGAAAAACCTCTCTGTCCACCCAGCCGTAAATGAGTAGCTGATTCAGTTCAGGAAGTCTAAAGGCGGCGGAAGGAGTGGGATGAGCCTGTCTTCCACTATACTGTGTCCTAGATACGGTGATTCTCTGACTGTTCACTGTCCCTACGGTAAATAGGCTAGGGGAAATTTTAACTTTAAAATTTGAGCATTGGTCTGGGAGGCACATTCTTAAAGAGACTAAAACTCGGTCGTGGTGTTGAAGTCGTCTCCCTTCTTTGTACCCATGAGACTAGAGCTGGCTGGGACTAACAATGTCCATGATGTATAGTTCTGGTGGGATCGAACCCACGATCTCCCAACCCGCGGTCCGCGATGGGAAAAAAAAGTCAGTCCCACCGCACCACAGTTGTTATCGGTGATATGATATCATTCTGATCTGCCTCTCATCATATCATGTTTGAACTTCGGCACGGGACACACGCCAACATGGGCCTACCGCTAAGTTGAAAAAGATTAAAACGAGGTTAAATAACAGAATCGTGTCCGTAGGGCACAAAACATGTTTCGTCTGAGTTGAGAAACTACTTAGTATGTGGCCCAGTTCTGTGTTTAGCTTTCTTGCACTCCTGCTGGGGAGTTCTGCGGTCGGCTGGGAGATATACAGGCAGTGAATAATCATGTTTCGTCATTGTTCTAGAGATAGCGTGGTGCTTTGTAAAAATGGAACACACACACACACACACACACACACACACACACACAGACAGAGAGAGAGAGAGAGAGACAGACAGACAGACAGACAGACAAACAGACAGACAGAGTTAGAGAGAGAGAGAGAGAGAGAGAGAGAGAGAGAGAGAGAGAGACACATATCAGATGCGTACAGTACGACTGAAAGCTTTGCGGAATTTTGGCCAGAACATTCCGCTTGAATACACGTTATTTCTTCAGCGAAACATGTCAAACGAGAGATAAACCATGGACAGTGTCAGTTAGCGATCAGCCTTACTCTTGCTGAATTAGCTAAGACGATAATGATCGGAACACATTGTAAAAAGACCACTCACTTAGTGGTGTCGTGCACGTTGAACAAGCATACCACAAATCAAACCCGACATACACGTGCAAACATCAAAAACAAAATCATACTTTAATCGCTACCATATTGTTCCCACTCTGCAGACCACTTTTGAGCGTTGTCACCGAACGTTTTGTTGAGCGTTTGTGGAAACCGTACCATTGTCAAGCTAGATTTCTCCAGCATTAGCGCTAACCGCCCCAAGTTTATGTCGTCTGCTGGACGACCAAGTACCTGGTCTGTCGCGCAGGAATATAACTTATCCACAACACATTCTTGCCGCACAATTGCTTGGCATTACTGTAATATGTAAAACAAAACACGGGGAAAAACAGCTGTTTGTAGCATTCAAAGGTTTACCAACGACCCGAACTGGGCTTCTTAAGTTAAAAGACCAGTTACAGTGCGGAAGCCGATTGTGCACGCTGCCCCCAAAAGCAGACGTCATTTCGCAGTGGGGGCGATGAAGACAACTAACACATGACAGCTTAGGGAACTGTGGTGGGTCAACCTAGCGTTTCATCATAATGTCAAGGAATCGATAAATGCCGAAGAGCCATTCATGATTGAGTGTAAGTGTACACAGCGTTTACATCACTTCTTCCTCCTCAATTCTCTGTTTGTGTTCACTTGTCCGAAAGATTTGGCATCGCACTGCGCTAATTGTGCATTGAACATTGCACTTTCATCTAATCTCTTTGCCTGGCTGCTGACTACTACTGCTGTTAATGACAGCTGTTCGTTTATGTACGTCTGCATGAACTACTACTACTGCGACTACATGTAGACCTACATGTGCTACTACCTCTACTGCTGCTGCTGCTACCACTACTATCACTATTACTTCTACATCTACTACAACTGCCACTACTATTTCTACCACTGGCAGTATTAGTGCACAACAATTAGAAACGACTTGAATTTTAAAGTAATCAGTTTTCGAATTTCGAACTGCTTCAGATTGGGGTGAGAGAGAGAGAGAGAGAGAGAGAGAGAGAGAGAGAGAGAGAATCCTTGCCATCCTACCAGAGAGAGAGAGAGAGAGA
>JADBJO010008391.1:62500-65000 GCA_016801955.1 Conus betulinus
GTCTCACTGTGTTAGCTTACCTCCTTCATATTGTCTCACTGTGTTAGCTCTTCCTCTTTAATATCTCACTTACCTCCTCTACTTCCTCTTTAATGCCTCACTGTGTTAGCTTACCTCCTCTTTAATGTCTCACTGTGTGAGCTTACCTCCTCTTTAATGTCTCACTGTGTGAGCTTACCTCCTCTTTGATGTCTCACTGTGTTAGGTTACCTCCTCTTTAATGTCTTACTGTGTTAGCTTATCCTCTCTTCACTGTCTCCCTGTGTTAGCTTATCTCCTCTTTAATGTCTCACTGATTTAGCTTACCTCCTCTTTACTGTGTCCACTGTGTTATCTTACCTCCTGTTTAATGTCTCACTGTGTTAGCTTACCTCCTCTTTAATGTGTCACTGTGTTAGCTCACCTCCTCTTTAATGTGTTAGCTTACCTCCTGTTTAATGTCTCACTGTGTCTGTTTACCTCCTCTTTAATGTGTCACTGTGTTAGGGTACCTCCTCTTTGACGTCTGCTTTTGTTTACTTCCTGTTTCGTGCCTCACTGCACTCGCTTTTCTCCTGCTTGATGTCTTACAGCGTTAGTTTACCTTTTATTTGACGTCTCATTTCTTTACCTTACTTCGTTCTTTGACGCCTCTCTGCGATAATTAATGTAGTATTTGACGTCTCTCAGCGCTAGCTTACCTTCACTTTACACCTCACTGCATTAGCATACGTCTTTTTCGTCGTCTGACTGCTCTAGCTTACCTTCTCTTTGACATATAGCGCGCTAGGGTACCTCCTCCGTGACGTTTCGCTGTTTTACTCTCCATTCTTTTGAACAATTTAGTAGTGGGGGGAAAACAAGTGTAGGCTAACAATTCTTCTGTCCATACACATAATGACTTGGCAAAGATTTCAATGAAAGAAAAGTTCTTTTCAACGTGTGATTGCATTGATCTGCTTTTTTTTTTTTTCTTTCGTTGCTCCAGGTTCGCCTAATACTTCTTAGACGTACCACTGCTGCGTTGCCTGCCCCTCATGTTGTCTTACTGAAATGGTTTACTTTCTCTTTGACTTTCCATTTCTGTGGTCCACTTTACCTTTGATGTCTCGCTGCTTCAGCCTGCTTTCCTTTGGCATCCCATTGACTTCCCGTACTATCCCCTCGACTTTCATCTGCGTCAGCCTTTCTTCTTCCTCTTTCACGGTTTACTGCGTCAGCCCGTGTCCTGGTTGACGTCTCACAGAGTTTTACCTACAATCTGTTCGATGTTGCACTGCATGCTGCGCTAATCTGTTTCTTTTTTGACATTCCATGGCATTGGCCTGTTTCCTTACAGAGATATTTCCTTCTTCACTGTTGCAATCAACTTCATCTTGCCATGTCAATGCGTTAGCCTTAATTCCCGTTGGATCTTCCATGGTATTAGCTTTCTTCCTTTCTGACATTTCCCTGGGTCGACCTTGTTTCTCTTTGTCGTTCCAGTGCTTTTGTATTGATTTCGCGGTATGCATGACGAACAAACACACACATTGGGAAACCCTGTTGCAGCTGGCAAGACATGTGAAATAATTGTGCGGTTGCTTGCAGAAAGCCGGCAATGAAAAGAAAGATACTCTACATGTAGGGTTTTCTTCGTAGGAGGCGAATGTTTGATGAGAGAGAGAGAGAGAGAGAGAGAGAGAGAGAGAGAGAGAGAGAGAGAGAGAGAGAGACTGAGAGAGAGAGACGCTTTGACGCGCGTTTAACGCTGGAGAGAGAGAGAGAGAGAGAGAGAGAGAGAGAGAGAGAGAGAGAGAGAGAGAGAGAGAGAGAGCGCACTAATATACACAGAAGAAAAGGGGAAGGCATGTAGGGGGAAACGAGTGTGTGTGTGGGGGAGGGAGGGAGGGAGGGAAGAGATGGCTGGGAATGATGAACTGGAGAAGGTGGGTGGCTTTGGAGACACGACAACGTTTTTCCATCGGAAAACAATCTACTTTACATACGGATGTCCAGAAATCGAACTCCAAAAGACCCAAAACATAGATGCACTCGTAAGAGATCGGCACGGAAAGAAAAGAGATGCCGTTACAGTGGGATGTTTGTAGGAGGAGCAGAAAGTTTGCGGCCATCGGGTAAGGATCAGAGTGGCCTGGCGAGCCTATAGAAGTCAGCAGATCTTGAGAAATAATATCACCAGTCAGAAATTTTCAGACTCCAATGTTCACTTGTGGAGACAGTAGTGTTTACATCCGAAGCGTGAGTCCCACGTTCCTGAATGTTTCTGATGTTAAAAGCGTGAATCCCACGTTCAAAATCTCGAATGTTTCAGAGTTTTCTTCTTCCATCGGAGCATTTGGAGACTCTCGGGTTACTGTCTCTCTATCATTGTGTTTTCTATGACTGTAGTGGTGACCAAACTGCTGCATGTCCATACTGGTGACCGTACTGTTGCTCCTTTTTAACACGACAACCTGAAGTCCTGCTTGCAGTATGCTTTGAAGGCGTTGCAGTAAAGTTGTTAGCGATAATCACGTTT
>JADBJO010008391.1:70000-96899 GCA_016801955.1 Conus betulinus
GCAAAGCCATGACATCAGACAAAACCACGAGGAAGAACTCGTGCGAGTTCATTCCAGAGAGCCACAGCGGAAAAAGAACACTAACACCGCAGGTAGTTTTGGTTAGCTGATGGAGCGTAAAGTTTGCCGCCGTCAGGTGAGTGTCAGAGAAAGACGAGACTGTCTTCCCCGCTTTTTTTTTTTCTTTTTCACACACAGGACTTTCAGGTATACTCTCCCAGAAGAAACGGAACTGACAGTGCATGTATACTTAAGAGTGAATGTTTGAATGCTTTTGTGTACCGTCCGAGCGTTCATAACGCGGTATGTTACGTAACTAACGTTTGGTATATTATGTGTGACATGTCTTTACCAAAAATGTTGACTTTTCTCCCATCCTCCTTCTTCTATCCCTTCCCTCCCCCATCCCCGATTCCGTCCTTCCCAAGGCTATCAGGTCAAAGTCCTCACTGCAGAAATTGGAGCTAGGGGGTTTGTAGGAACGTCTGCATACAGCCTCATGAAACAGCTCTCAGTTGCAGGGAGGAAAAAACCAGAGCCCTGAAAGCAATGGCAGAAGCAGCGGAGAGGTGTTCAAGCTGGATCTGGTCAAGGAGGAACAAAAGTGAACTTCATAAGGCTTAAACTTCCTACAAATATCAGGTGCCCCAGTGGCACTGTGGTTAGTGCGCGAGTCATTAAGTGGGGAATGAGCATGTCCAGAGGGGGCATGGGTTCGAACCCCAGCCATGGCTCGTAAAAGAGGGGGGCAGCAAAGGGACATCCGGAGTCATGAACCGGGTGTTCCCCCCCCCCCCCCCCCCTCCTCCCAGAGTGCCTTGAGATAAGGGCCGAAACACTTGCTTGAAGGGGGCTTCTCTTCTAAGGACTCGCTGCTGCCACTCTCTCCACGAGTTTCTCTTCCTACTTGTATCTTGCCTGAAGAAGACCTAAGAAGTTGAAACGCGTCGTGTGTGTTTGTTTTGTGATTTGTTTGTCCACGTTTTTGTTTTTTTTGTTTTTTTTTTTTTTTTTGTTCCTCAACATTTATTTAAGATTTGTCTCAATAGTTAAGTTCAACATCACTTCTCAAATAGGACAAAAGCACAATGCTTTTCGGTCGAATCGAATTCATGTACGATATATCTGTCTATTTATCTATCTATTCATCTATCTATTTGTCTATCTGTCTGTCTATCTATCTATCTATCTATCTATCTATCTATCTATCTATCGAGAGAGAGAGAGAGAGAGAGAGAGAGAGAGATTTCACTCGAAATGTAGGTATCACGTAAGCCACTCGAAGAAGACTGATTTAGCTGAACGTGCTACCTGACCACAGAAAATAAACCGAGTCTGTGCCGACAGTACTGATCAGCTGTACGTCTCTCTTACACTCTGTCTCTCTGTCTCTGTTTGTATGTCTCTATCTGTCTTTGTCTCTCTGTCTCTGTCTGTATGTCTCTCTCTCTCTCTTTCTCTCTCTCTCTCTCTTAATCTCTCTCTCTCTACCTATCTATCTCTATCTCTCTGTCTGCCTGTCTGTCCGTCTGTCTGTCTGTCTGTCTGTCTCTCTGTAAAGAAAATTTACGGGTGTGTTTTTGGAAGGTGTGTTTTAAAGAGTTGTATGAATGAGTGTGTTTTTGTTTTTAATAATGACTCGAGAGTTTACTTCAACGCGGTGACAGCCTGATATGGCCCTTTGCGGTCGGCAGGGCTATAGCACCATTACCTTACCTCTCTCTCTCTCTCTCTCTCTCTCTCTCTCTCTCTCTCTCTCTCTCTCTCTCTCTCTCTCTCTCTCTCCGTAGGTCGCCAACTGGCTGGCTGGTTTGTTTGCACACTACTGAAAGATCTCTTTCCGTACAGCAAACTTAACATCAGCTCTTTCATACGACGAGTCTTGGCTGAATGATGCCAAAGCCCTCGAAGAGGGAGTGAGGGTTTCTGTCTTGGAACAGCCCTGAGATGCCATTCCAGGGGAAGCTGAAACTGTCTTCTTGCTAGTTCATTCGTGGAAGGTCTCTGCTCAGAGCAGAGGCGGGAAAAAAAAAAAGGGGGGGGGGGGGGAGATTGGCTGCCGTGTTTGTGGCAGAAGACCTGAAAAGGCTGCGGTTGTCTCATTTTAGCGAGTGCGCGAGTGCGTGTGCGCTTCTGTGTGTGTGTGTGTGTGTGTGTGGTGTGTGTGTGTGTGTGTGTGTGTGTGTGTGTGAGTGAGTGAGTGTGCGTGCGTGCGCGCGCGCGCGTGTGCGTGTGTCTGTCTGTGTGTGTGTGTGTGTGTGTGTGTGTGTGTGTGTGTGTGTGATATGGAGAGAGAGAGAGCAATAAGTATCTATCTGTATCTTACCTATCTATCTATCAACCTACCTACTTATCTACCTAGCTGACTGTCTGGCTGTCTGTCTATCTAGCTATCTATCTATCTACCCAATTGATTGTCTGCCCGTCAGGTCGTCTTCATGCGTCAGCTGTCGATATGCTAGCACTGAAACTACACACATTTTCTTTCTGACGTCCATGAGTAGAGGATACCAGCTTAAACAATCAAAGAAAACACACACACACAAGCCGCCTTGTTTCCGGACTGCCTGCACAGATGTATCAGAGCAATAGAAGGATTGCTATGCTGTTTAGATGGACTAATGCTCATTCCTATGTGATGAAGAGCAGGACGACAAAGCAGCGAGTGCACGTCATCTTCCTTAGACTTGCACCAGAAATCCAAGCGTATCATTCTTGTTCCCGTGGTAACATGAATGAGAGACGTTGACAAGCAATATTTGATATAAAACTAACGTAAACTTAGTCATTGCATTTTCTCCTCATTCTCTTCGTTCTAATTCCAAAATAGTATTCATTCACATATGTATTTTTAACCAATTATACCCAACAAAATTGTCATTGGGTTTATGTGATCGTGTTGGTCCTGTTTGTCTGAAAAACATTAAAACAAATACTTGGAAAGAATTCGTTGAGCGCATTTTATTATACTGTATATAAAAAAAAAAGTTTGATATTAACCAGAGCCTGACAGAACTTTTGTAACCAGTATCTAAATTTTGAAATACTGTTTAAAGTTCGTACGCCAATGTTCTTTGGTCCATTCGCGTGAATGTTATCCTGTGCACAATGCACTGTTTATCAGAATCAATTGCCTTACGCATGATGATTTCAAGTGGGGTTTTGTTTTTACCCACATTCGAGCACCACCCATTTCTGTAGATAACCAAAAAAGAAATAAAGCCCTCGAAAAATTACCACAGCTTTCGTTTGTGTGGCTTTTCATTATGTATTTAATGTTTTTGCTGTGTGAATGATTTTGTTGGAAAACAGATTCCACAGTATTTGCATGTATTAACATCAACCGCTATGATTCCACCGCTTATTATGTGCCAGGTATCCACCTCCCCTTCCTCCGTCTCCGAAAAAAAAGAGAGAGAGAGAGAGAGAGAGAGAGAGAGAGAGAGAGAGAGAGAGAGCACCCTGTAATCCCTGGGAGCCGGAATAGCTCAGCTGGTAGAGCGCCGGACTCGTAATCTTGGCGATCCTGGGGTTGCGGGTTCGAATCTCCGCTGGGGGCGTTTCGGTACAGGGGGATTTTTCCCTCGGAGTTAACATTGGTTCTGACTCCATTTCCCATACAGTCCTTCGAATGAGACCATAAACCGAGGTTCCGTGTGTGAACGCACGCGTAATATCTTGCACACACGTAAAATCCCATCACCAACTTTCGGAAGAGAAGGCCAGTTTGGCCGTTGGTATGGATGACACGTTACACATAGTATGCACCCAGCGTGAGTAATGGAAAGAATGAAGGAAGTAAGGAAATTGAGAGAACGATATTGAACGATATTGACTGGATGACACGGGAAACGACTGAATGAAGCGCTAGCTGGCAGCTCTACAGTCGGCACTACCAGGTAGGCAGCCCGTTGTGTAAAACGAGTGTGTGATTGTAAAGCGCTTAGAGCTGGGTCTCTAGCCGAGAATAGGCGCTATATAAGTATTCATTATTATTATTTTTTTATTGACTTTAACTAGTTTAAGTGGGTTTTTTTTTTTTTTGTTTTTTTGTTCCTACAGACAGTCAGTCAGACAGAGAGACAGACAGACAGACAGACAGACAGACAGACAGAGAGAGCACCCTACTTCATACCCTGCTTCATCGGCTTTAAGAAATCTTTTTTTCCATTGAAGGATTATCACATATCTAACCAGAGACAGAAAAGTAAAAAACATAGTCATTTGTGTCTGATTAGTATATGTTTCTACAGACAGTCAGAAGAAGAGAGAGAGAGAGAGAGAGAGAGAGAGGGAGAGAGAGAGAGAGAGAGGGGGGGAGGGGGAGGGGGGGGGAGGGAGAGAGGGACACAGAAAGAGTGCGCGCGCACCGTCTGTCATCAACTTTAAGCCATCTTTTTATTGAGGGATTCTCATATATCCAGCCAGAGAGAGGAAAGAAAGTATAAGTCAACTACGTCTGAGTACTGTCTGCTTCTTCAGAGATGTCCAGACAATCCCACCCACTATAGATGAACCTTAAGCCTGCGTACGGAAGAATGGTGAGGACGAGAGGAAAGACAGAGGGCTGACGCACAGACAGGAGAAAGGGAAAAAAAAGGGCAAAGAAAGAGAACAAAAGAAAAAAAAAAAAGGGGAAAAAGGCATTGCCGGCTAAGGTTTGTTTTGTGAAGGAGGGAGGAGTGTGTGTCTCTAAGCTGAAGGGCAGAGCTGCCATGGGAATTGGCTCAATTAATCAGCTCCGGAGGAAGCGGCCAACAGAAGCTCTCGGCTGCACATGGTGACGGAGGGTTCAGCGGGGAACCTTGACGCACGCCAAAGGAAAGGGTCAGAGCATCGGTGGTGCGATGTTTTTTTTTTTTTTTTTTTTTTTTTTTTTTTTGGGGGGGGGGGGGAGGGGGGGGGGGAGGGGGGACATGTGAACACATTGGCTGTCTTCTGTTCGTTTGGATGACCATCTTGTGCGGACGACAAAGGAAATTCCGTATCCGTAATGTCGCCAAACGCTTCGCCGTGCGCATGCACGCACGCGCGCACACACACACACACACACACACACACACACACACACACACACACACACACATACACACACACATGCACACACATGCGCGCGCGCGCGCGCGCGCACATTCACACATATGTACATACATAGTTGTTCGCGCGAGTATACACACACACACGCGTGCGCGCGCGCACGCACCTATACAAGCACGCATGCATGCACACACGCACACGCAGACATAAACATATACCTACACACACGCACGCACGTTTCTTTTGTCTTTTTTTTGTGTGTTTGATGGAGAAGGCAAAGCCATGCGTAAACACATCCTTAAACCTCTGAAATCAATGTGCGAAGAGACTGACACTCAGACACTTGTTGTTGCCAAGGAGTGCTTTTCCACCTTACACAGGGTAAATACATTCTGGGAAGGAACCTAGCCGCCCATGAAGACTGCCTCGCAGCTCGTTTCAGAGAGCCGAGGCGGAAAGACAAGAGACTCTGCCTGCAGGGGTTGTTTATACACAGAGTGAACATTTTGAGCCCATTAGGTACGGGTGAGAGGCGGCTTGAGATCTGAAAGGGGGAGAGAGGGGGGGGGGGGGGTGGTAACATTAGGTCACTGAGCTACCGTATAGCGGCTGGGCCATAGACCTCTTAGGTTAGTGAGGCGTGCAGTCCACGTCGAGAAGTTCTTAGCCCCCTCCCTCCTCGGGGTGGTACACTACACTACATGTATTGTTCAGCCAGAGCTAATTCTTCCTACGCTTCAGATTTACAGCATGCATAATTCTTTTTGCATTACCTTTTTTTTCCCTTGTTTTAATTACACTTTCTTACCGTTTGCTACTCTAACAGTGAGATTTTGTACTTATACCCCGCGGATGACGGGATATGTACACATGGTGATACAGAAATTGAAGAAAGCAGAGGATGCTAAGAGAATCCAGAAGGCAGCGCACCAAGGCCAGCGTAGGCAGTGACTATGTGGGGAAAACGCACTCCAGCCAAGCCTTAGCTGCAATGAAGTATCGACTCGGCCCCTCTTTGGATCAGCGTCTTTCTGAGATCTGTATGTATGCCCCCTGCCATCGAGTTCAAGCCTGGTGTCCGCCCTGTCGAGGCAAACAAACAGTGGAACATGTTCTGAGTTAATGCGAAACAGCGCTAAACCAGGAAAGGTACACAACCAAATGCTCTATGAGATCGCACTTCCTGTTAGCGATTCCAAAGAAGGCACTATGCTAGCAGAAGCTCCAGCAACAATATTCCACACGGTAGGAGGCCACAATTCGTAGTCTGGAACAGCTGAACTTCACAAGGCTTAAATTTCCAACTTTGAACAGGTGTCCCACAGCGATGTGGATAAGACATCGTTCTAAAGAGGCAACGTCATGAGACGTCCATCTATTCACAAGTCGATGGTTCGAATCCCGGCAGCTCCAGGAAGAAACTAGATGTCACGATCTGGATGGGGCCAAGCCTTCTTAGACTGTTAGGCGTTCAGGGCCAAAACACTTGTCTGGAAGCGGGTGGGGTGGTTTTCTCTTAAGACCTGCTGTCAAGCTGTCCTTAGAATTTCTTCCAATCAGTGAGATGCCCGGTATACATCCATTCACGACGTTATTTGTACATGTGACTTGTCAGGGGAGATTGACAGTTTTATGGGTTTTTTTTCCTCTGTTTAATGAAAGATGGGTGGAATAAATCGAATTCATTCGATTAGTCATTCGATCCAAGATATCATAGGGACATTTCAGTATGTTTTGGGGATAGGGTTGAGCTAAGAGAAATGCGTCAAAACTAGCAGTCCTAATTGATAAGGCCTCCTCATAAGGCCTCCTCATAAGGCTCCCACCAGCGGAAACTAACGACCATCAAGAAACCACAAATCCCCGCTTCAGTCCTCTTAATTAGATACACCTAGGTGTCAAACTGGTGTGGTTTACCCGTACACCTGTACAGGACAATCAGTACGTGGGGGCTGTTCGGCCGATTCATCGTTTGTATACGGGAAAAAATCAGTCTGTAAGGATTTAGATGTCTGAAAAGAAGTTTCTCACAACTGTACGTTTGAATCATATGCTGACGTTTCGAGGTCGCGAGCCGACGATGCCTCTCTCAGAATCGACCTGCATGCGTTCTGGTCTCCGATAAAATGTCAAGTCAGGTCACTGAGCCGCGCAAAGTCTGTATTCGATTAGCGCACATGCAGTTTGGGCTCTCCTGATGTTTTCATCTGCCGTTGTAGCGTTTGGTTTATGAAGACACAGAGCTGCATTTTAGGTGAATCCATGGCTGGCTTTCGAGAGGGTAAAATTATCTAAGGGGACTCCACACAGGATACCTGTGCATTTGGATTCGTTTCTCCTGTCCAGATCCGCTGCTGTTTCTCCGTTCACGTCTGTGAGGTGCTTGAGCTATCGGGTTTGTTTATAACATGACAAGTTAAAAACTAAAGCCCCGTGTGTATTTTGATCGCAGCCAAGAGAGAGAACCTAGACGTTCTTGCGATATCCTGGGGGGAACGAAGATAGACTGGAGCAGTCGGGTGCAAAAAGGGGGTGTGGTGTACGAGTACACCAATCAATGGATCTGTTTGTGACTACAATCAACCCAACACTGTGTCCTTTGGGAAAAAAGGAGACAATGATTAATTGTGAATATTGTCTGCGCTTTCTCTCTCTCTCTCTCTCTCTCTCTCTCTCTCTCTCTCTCTCTCCTCTCTCTCTCCTCTCTCTCTCCTCCTCCTCCTCCTCTTCTTCTTCTTCTTCTTCTTCTCTTTCTTCTTCTTCTATTCCCCCCTCCTCTTCCCTTCCCCTCCCCTGCCTCCTCCTCCCTTCCTTCCCCTTTTTCTTCCTCCCCTCCTTTCCTCCTCTTCCTCTCAGCCACCTCTTCTCTTCTCCGCCTTCTTCTTCTCTTCTATCTTTCTCTTTCTTCTTCTTCTTCTTCTTCTCTTCTCTCTTCTTCTTCTTCTTCTTCTTCTTCTTGCCTGAGAGCGTGTTTCCGCCAGTGAGTGCAGCTATAATCGGCATGTGGAATTAAGTGATGCTGGATGCAGACGGTTCCAATCACCCAGTTATGGATTTTTGTCTGGACCGAAGCCGGTGAGTAGTTTGAGGTTCTCCATTCTTGCCATTACTGCCAAAACCAATCTATCTATCTGTCTGTCTATCTATCTCTCTATCTATATAGTATTTGCTTATCTGACTTTCGTGTGTATAAGGATGCGGAAGAAGTCGAAGGAGAGTGTGAGAGACACGTTGTTTTGGAAAGGTTGTCGCTATATCTGTCCATCTCTGTGTCTAGCGACTGCTGTCAATGGATGTCTTTCTCTGTCATGAGTCTGTCTGAGTTATCATTCTCTCCCTGCCTTCTTATATATGTGCTCTCTCTCCTCTCTCTCTCTCTCTCTCTCTCTCTCTCTCTCTCTCTCTCTCTCTCTCTCTCTCTCTCTCTCTCTCTCATTTTATTTAGGTCTACCCATGTCCTGGCTCCTGGCCTCAGCATTTATATTTCACTTAGAGTTCAGTCAAAACGCCAGTGCCAGTGGAAACATGAAAATATCTTTACAAAATAAGACTGTGCAAAACACGGGAGACAAACGGCGGTAAAAATGCATTTGGGATGCTGACAGAGCGACGGACTGCAGTTCCAAGTTTTGCTCAGAGACAGTGTCATCACTGATTACAAGCATAATCAGTTGGAAAAGCTGTTGATATGAATACTGCCTGGGCTAAATTCAATGAAGCTGTGCACAATTCAATGAAGCTGTGCACAAAAATAGTTCCGTTATATCCGAAGGCAGTTCACGTCAGCTGACAAATTCAATAATTCATGGTTTGACGGTGAAGTGTAGGCACGGAAGACATCTCTTGAGATAAACCGCTAAGGGAAGTCAAAATATTAAACAGTCTTTCACAGAAGGCAGAAAAAAAAATGCAGTATACAGATGAAGGGCAAGACTATAAGCAATTTCCTGCAGGAGAAAAAGAACAACACTGAGAATAAGTTCTTCATGTACTACATCCAAATGCTTTTTTTTTTTTTTTAGAAAAACAGATCACTACACCAAGAAAGAATTCACTCAAAGCTGCATTTCTCCAAAGGCATGGTATGGACACTTTACAGAATTTTTTTTCCGGTTCAAACGGTGTGAGTGTTATTGAAAAAAAACGCTATTGAGCCAATCACAAATATAAAAGTTCTGTGATTGTGAGAGACTTAACTGCGGTATCACACACACAGAAAAGAAGACCTTGACGCCCTTGGTGCTCTGAAATACAACGAAGCTCCAAGGTCAGATGGGTAAGTATGTATGTGTGTGTGGGGCGCGCGTGTGTGTTGTGTGTGTGCATAATATATATATATATATATATATATATATATATATATATATATATATAGAATATACAGAGAGAGAGAGAGAGAGAGAGAGAAGGAGAGAGATGAAGGAGAGAGATGCATATATAATATATATATATATATTATATATATATATGTCTGTGGATATATATAATAATAGATGATATATATATATATATATATCTATATATGAGTGTAGTATGTATACACACACACACACACACACACACCACACACACCACACACACACCATATATATATATATATATATGTATATATATAGAGAGATAGATAGATAGATAGATAGATAGATAGATAGATAGATGTGTGTGTGTGTGTGTGTGTGTGTGTGTGGTGTGTGTGTGTGTGTGTGTGTGTGTGTGTAAAAAATATTGTAGATCGTATGTCGCATAGTTTCTTGTCCAGTACTCTAACAAACAACTTGAGTTAGTTATTTCCAGATAACTGAACACAATCTGCAATTCATACCTTACATGGGAAAGGGAACATGGATCACCCTGCCAGCTATAAAGGCATTTCCTTATTGAACTATGCAGTGAAACTTACAACTATGTTTGAACAAGAGCATCACCGCTTGGGGCAGATGACAATGATGTCAAAAACCAAACGCAGGATAGACACATTCTGTCAAAAGAGAAATGATTTTATGATGGTAGAAACATAGAAATAATTGATGGTTATAAACATGTTGGTGTTTTATGTGCATTAAATGATATGTCTCTAAGAGCTAAGGGAGGGCGCTCTTTGTGTTTTTAAAAAACTGCGTGGTCAGTAGGTGATAGGTCTCCCTCATTGTTCTTTAAGTGATATGAAAGGCTGGATTATGACTGCCAGATCCAGTCAATGTTTATTCTGCTTCTGATATATAGTGTCTTAAGAATTTTTTTCAACGTGAACTTCAGAAACCCGAATGCTTTGACTTCCGCAGAAACTGGAAGGTATCCTCATTTTAGTAGTGAAGGTATAACGTTTTGATCTCAATTAGTAACATACCCAAACATCGACTCCCATACACATCTTATGAAATGTTATATAATCTACATTATAACAACAAACTGATTGGGTTTCTAATGCGTGATTTACATTTTACCTTCGTGCGTTCAGACATGCTCACAAAATTCAAGGAGTATTTTATATCAATGATTGTTTTTTTCTGCTTGAATTGAGAGAGTAATAGGTTGCTTGCTTGAGAACTGGAATGATGGTGATTCAGGGAAACTTTTTTTTTTTCCTTTCAGACTACTTTTTTTTTATCCATTCCTGGTCTTCGGCAAGCTGTGTTCAAAAATGAAAAAAAAAATACTGCCGATAGAACAGTGCCCATATCGTTGTGGTGTTACTGTGATATGTTAACAGTTTCTGTTCATTCTCCCACGGACTGATATTTACCGTACGAGTGCCCATGTGTAGATTAGGCGTGTCACCATCAGGGACTAATAAATATCGCCATGCTACCCAAGCCACCAGGAACAAGCTTCTTCCCTTTTTTTGTAACAATGCTCCAGAATCTGAAATTCACTTTCGACCGAGTGTCCAAAATTACTGCGAAATAAGACGAAAATACTTTCCTCGCAACGTTCTCGCCTAACCACCAGTGTTTGCTAGGGCGCTCTAAGTGGATAGTGAGAAATCTATTGTAAAGTAGTTGGCTAGAATGTTTTTGAGATACCTTGGTACTGAGCATTTAATGATAATAATTATCATTTTGAATGATTGGCAACATGGTGTGAAGTTAATTGTATTATCGTCACTGGTGCTGTAAAATTGCCTCTATACGTTTTTATTCGTCCGCTCTTGTGACAATATACGTGCGTGCAAATTGGGTTCCTGCTGTATTTCAGACATACACGGTCATGGGTTTGTTTGTTTGTTTGTTTGCAAACACCGTGGTGTCATATGTGTTGGGGGAGGGGAGAGGCAGCAGGGACAGATGGAAATGAAGTTGAAGAGGGTATAAACATTATGTGTGTGGTTATGTGAGTATGCATAAGTGCACTGATATTAATGTGCTTCATTTTTTTTTCCAGTTGGCTGCATATGGATATACTATTCTGGCCTCCGTGTCATGGTATATGGCCTGGTGGATCGAACTGAGTTCTGAGTTATCTCTCCCTCCTTCACTCCCGTCTGTCTGTCGAGCTCTCCTCTCACTACTCTGCCAACTGTCTATCTCTCTGTCACTCTCTCTCTCTATATCCTCTCTCTCTCTCTTCCTCTCTCTCTCTCTCTCTCTCTCTCTCTCTCTCTCTCTCAAACTTATCTGACACTTCAGATATAAAATCAAACCCATATCTTTTCTCGTCGGGTCGTTTTCTGGCCTCCTGCATCGGTTTGAATCATAACGAACTTGATGTGGCCAAGTACGAATGTCAGTGTTTATGACGTTTTGCCCTGAAGGGTTTTACTCCCGTGTATCCAGATATGGATAGGCATGGGAGCGACTAAATGATGACAGTATAAAAAAAGTAACGATACAAAAGTTATGCTTTGTGTCTTGGTCGAAAATAATGAGTGGCGTGAGAACTTTAGGAGAATTATTACAGTGCTGCTCGCTCGCTCTCTCTCTCTCTCTCCTCTCTCTCTCATCTTCTCTCTCTCTCTCTCTTCTCTCTCTGTGGTGGTGTGTCGTGTGTTTGTGTGTTTTGTGTTGGTGTGTTGTGTGTTTTTGTGTGTTGTGTGTGGTGTGGGTGACTCTCTCCCCTCCCTCCTCTCCTTCTCTCCCTCCCTCTCTCTCTCTCTCTCTCTCTCTCTCTGTCTCTCTCTCTCGTATCTCTCTGCTCCTCTATCTCTCCTCTCTCTCGTCTCTCGCTCGCTCTCTCTGTCTCTCCGCTTCTGTGTTTATGAGGCCGCGTGCACTGATGATCAAACACACTCTGTCAATTTGGGATATAATGTCGGGTTGAGAAAGTTGTTTTTGTGTGGTTTTTTGAGAAGTTTTTTTTTAATGATCGTAGGGTTTTCACTTTTAGGCTAGTTATGGATTTTGTCTAGACCAAATCGATGGATGGGTGGACAGCGGTATGCGTTGGGACAGTTGTGATTTACACGTGCTTTGAACTATCTCTCGCGCGCGCTCTCCTATCCGCTCGTCTCTCTCCTCTATCTATGGTCTTCTTCCCCTCCCTCACCTCCCTCCCTCTTTTCTCTCTCTCTCTTCTCTCTCTCCTCTCTCTCGCTCTCTACACATACACACTCTTTTACTGGCTGGTCGGTCTGTCGGTCTGCGGTTGTCGGTCTGGTGCTGTCTGTCTCTATCTCTCTGTCTATCTAATATCTGTGTCTTCTCTCTCTCTCTCTCTCTCTCTCTCTCTCACTCACACACACAAACAAACACACTCCCTCCTCTCCCTCTCTTTCCCTTGTCAGCAAACAATACAGGGAGGACGTCCGTTCTGAATGTGGGACACCTTACCAGAAATAAAGTAGCAAAGAACAAACTGCGACCTGGTCAACCGCCAGGCCAGCCCCAGGCCAGCCCCATTCCGCGGGGCCAACGTGACACACACCGAGACCGTGAACCGCCGGAGGTAATCCACATAGGAGCCCCAGCTCCTTCGCAGAAACACACAGCAAGCGGATCAGCTCTTACAAAATCGTGCAGGGAATCCAGATGCAGTGAGACGAGCTTCAAACAAACCCAGCACTGCTTGTGGAGGACGAGGAACAGACGAAGCTGAAAGCAAACATCGAGAGTCAGGGACGTCGTTGTCAGACCAGAGTTACCTAAGCTCTTGGAATCTAGCGTGTCTTGGCAGGTGGCGCGTTCTGTGGCGTTGGCGTCTCTGGAGCAACAACAGCACGCTCGGCGCGATCGTCCAAAGCTCTGTAGTGACCTCTTGTTCAGCGTGGCCAAGTATGGCTGGCTTGTGTGATTGTTGACTGAAACGTTTTGTCATTCGTATCGCGTGTTTCTTTGGATTTCAAATATGGTGTGTATTAAAAACACATTCTTACTAGGGGATTTCCCGGTCCATTTGGATCAGTGTTATTAGTTAGGTCGTCATTCATTTAGAAAGCATGCTCACTGATCGGGACCAAAAGCACTCGAATATCTCAGTGTATAAGTAGTTTAGCTATAAGAAATATCATGAAAATGGGAAAAGGAAGATGAACAAAAACTCCGACAAGTCACAGAGGCTAATTAGGTCCGAATGGTGTTGTGGGAGGTAGTTTGGGGCATCTTGAGTGAGATAGGCGAATGCATGGCTGTGTTCGACACGGGGAAAACGAACACCAAGGGTCCCAGTCGCTTCTCACAGGAAACATATGAGATATGCTTGAAAATGCGAAAAGCGTCAAGTTGAACGTGTTGACATGCTTAAGGAAAGTATACAGGCTTTTGTTAACGCGTGGATGGAACCTAACCGAATTTTCAACTGCCCATTCAGAGTAAACCGGAGGACAGTCTGTTCATACAGAAAAAAAACCCTTCTTTTTTGCTGTTTTCTAAATGCCATTGTTGTGATAGTTCACTTACATCCTCCCACCCACTCCCACTTCCACCCCCACAAGAAACACGAAAGGGTATCATAGCTCTACGTATGACCGTAAATGTTTACAAAAGCAAAATAACGGACATATGGAATTGTGGTCTACGGTTTATGCCACAGGAAAAAAAAAAAGGACAGAACTGATAACTAGTGAATTATCTGGAATCTCTCTCTCTCTCTCTCTCTCTCTCTCTCTCTCTCTCTCTCTCTCTCTCCTCTCTCTCTCTCTCTCTCTCTCTAATTCACAATCCTCTTTCTCTCTCTCAGTCCACAACAGGTCTCCTCTCTTCTGACCATACCTCCCTCCCCTCCCTCCCTCTCTCTCTCTCTCTCTCTCTCTCTCGCTCTCTCTCGCTGTGTGTCTATTTGTGGGCCTGTCCGTCTGTCTGTCTCTCTCTGGTCTCTGTCTCTGTCTCTCTCTCTCTCTATCTATCTATCTATCTATCTATATATAATCTGTCTCTCTCTCTGAACTCTTGTATCTCTATGAGCTGCCCTGGAAGCCGAGTTGAAAAGTTGACGACTGGGAAGTTACCTAGACAGCTTTGGATTCTGTCCGTCTGCACCATTTTTAATTGAGTCGGCTTGGGGCATGTGGATTTTGCCAGTCAAAATAAATCGCCTAGACTACGGACGGCCTGGACGGAGGGGGAAGGGAAAGAATAGGAAGGGGAGATGGTGTTCTGGGTTGCGAAGGCAGGGAAAGTCCGAACGGAAAGACTTGAAGACTTGGGGATTAAGGTTGCGCCAAGATCTGTCCCTTCTCTGAGACAGTTGATGCCGAGTGTATTTCAGTCGGTCATGCTTGTCCTGTATCTCTCTCCTTTCTGGCCGTCTGTCTTATATGCCCTGGATGTATGTTTCTATCTCTACTCTCCCCCCCCCCCTCCTGACTATGTAGCTCTCTCTCTCCTCTCTCCTCCATCCCTCGATCTGCTCCTCTCTCTCTCTCTCTCGCTCAGCCAACGACATTACTTTGCGTCTTTTTCTCATCACGCCCAAAGGCAACTCTCCCTCCTCACTCTCCCCACCCCCAATCCTCACCTCTCCTACCTCTCTCTCTATCTCCTCTACTTAATCACAATCATCTTTCTCTCTCTCAGTCACACACACAGTCTCCCTTCTCCCTGACCTCCCCTCTCTCTGACCATCCCTCTCCTTCTCTCTCTCGCCTCTCTCCCTCTCTGTCCGCTGTCCCCCCCCCTTCTCTCTCCTCTCTCTCAATCCACAACATTCTGCTCTCACCGTTCCCTTTCTCGCGCTCCCCCCCCTACCCCGCTTCCACCGTTTCCCTCGCGGTTCGTTTCCGAAATTGGAAAGCAAAAATAAAACAGCAATATGATACGACGTGACACCATTTGTGAAAGGAGACAGGGTAATGGAGGATAGACGTTTGTGTCCCTGAGGCAGAGGACTCGGTGACAGTAAACCATCTGATGGACACACCCACCACGTACGTACTAGGAGAGGGAGAGGAGAGAGAGAGCGAGAGAGAGGAGAGGAGAGAGAGCGGAGCGAGAGGAGAGAGAGAAGAGAAGGAAACGGAGGGTCTCGGGGACTGGATGGTTGAAACGAGGAAACAGCAAAGAACAAAAATGGGTAGAGAAGGTTATGGTTTGTCTGGGAGAGAAGAGAGGAGAGACGGGGGGGGGACGGAGAGGTTCGGGAATGGATGGTGAAAAGAGAAAAAAAGAAAAAGAAAAAAATGGTAGATAAGGTTTTTCAATTTATTGTTTTCTGGGTCACAAGTGGTGAAGACGACCAACGCCGAGGCTGAGTCTTCTGTCACGTTACAAAGAAACCTTTGGACCCAAGCGACGGGGAGTGGATCATAAAATGTAACCAGCTGACCAGACTCACTCGTCTCTCTCTCTCTCTCCTCTCTCTCTCCTCTCTCCTCTCCTCTCTCTCTCTCCCGTCGGTCTCCTCTCTCCCCCACGTCCTCTCTCCTCCCCCTCTCATTATGTGTGTGTGTGTGTGTGTGTGTGTGTGTTTGTGTGTGTTGCTGCGTGTGTGTGTGCGTGCGTGCGGTCGTGCGGTGGCGGCGTGTGTGTCTCATGAATCTCTCTTTGCGTCTCTCTGTCTCTCTCTGTTTCTCTGTTTCTCTGTCTCTGTCGTCTGTCTCTGTCTCTCACTCTCTCTTTCTCTCTCTCTTCTCCTCTCTCTCTCTCCTACGTCTCCTCTCTCCTCACTCACACTCACACACCCCACACACACACCACACACACACACACACACCACACGCACACACGGCGTGATGGGCTGGTTGATGTAACACAGCACCATGTGCTATTCAATGTCCCTCTGTAATATCTCTTTGACTTGACTTGACTTGACTGACTTCTCTCGTACACTCTCTCTCTCTGTCTCTCTGTGTCTATGCCTCTCTCGCTGTCTTGTTGCTCTCTCTCTCTCTCTCTCTCTCTACTCTCGCTATCTCTCTCTCCTCTCTCGCTCTCTGACTCTCTCTGCCTTCTATCTCTCCTCTCTCTCTCTCTCTCTCTCACTAAACACACATACCCTGTCTCTCTCTCCCCTCTCTCCCTTCTCTCTCCCTCTAGCTCATTCTTTCCACCCCCCCCCCCCAACCCCCCCCCCGCACACACACACACACCTTTCTTTCTTTCTGTCTTTTTCGATCATTTCAAACTCAGAGAGATGAACGGTATGAAGTGACGCCTTGTGAGCAGAGCCGGAACAGAACGGCCGGCAGTGCCTGTCCCTGCGCCCCCTTGACCCCCTGCACCCCTGGACCCCTGGACAGGCAAACAGAGTCGCAGTAACCCAGCTAATGGACACAACGCCACCTTGGTGGTAGAAGAGGCAGAAGAAAAAAAGGGAGGAAAGGGGTGGGGGTGGGGTGGGGGCTGGTGGTGAATATGGGACGACAATAACTCTACAGGGAAACATTTTACCATGCGGTGAATAGATTTCTTGGGTCATAAGGGGCGACTGGAAGCTACAACATCTGTCACGTGGGAAGAAAACCGAGCGAGGCGTCACGAATAGGGTAGGCAGTGTCGCCAAAAAGGAAGGATTTCTTTCTGTGTCTATCTGTCTGTCTATGTCTGTGTCTGTTTTTCTTTCTGTCTGTCTTCTCTGTCTCTGTGTCTCGTCTCTATCTCTCTCTGTGTCGCTCTCTCTCTTCTTTCTCTATCTCTCTCCTCTCTCTCATCTCTCTCGCTCCGTCTCGACTGTCTCTCCCTCTGTCCCTCTGTCTCTTAACTCCTCTCTCTTCTCTCCCTCTCTCTCTCCTCTCCTCTCTCTCTCTCTCATCTCTCTCTCTCTCTCTCTCTCCCCTCCATATTCTTGTTTGACTCACTCGCAGTTCTATAGTGTTTTGTATTTTGTTTTCTTTTCTTTCAGTGGTCGCGACACTGCACAAGCTGCGCCTGCCAAACAAGAGCGGCCTGGTTAACAACACATCGACCACGACGTCAGTGAAGGTGTTGTTGGTGAAACGAATTTGCTGCTACAGAGCTCAAACACCAAGACAGGCATTTCAGCGGTAAGCGAGAGAATCAGATGGTATCAACATCGCAACTGGTGTATTAACAAGAGCGGGGGAATATAGACACACTGAAGGAAAACGAAAAACAGACAACAAAAGGGATAAAACGCACACATTTTTTTCCACGATCAGTTATGAAAGACGTGATTACAATCAGATTGTTTACAGACACAACTGTCTCTGTAGTGGACAAGATTATATGTAATATGACGTGGCAGCATGGTGCCAAACAACATGTCTGATTTCTGTCTTTCATCCCGTAACACCAAACGTAGAATTTGTAACGAAAACACAAGTGTTTGCTGTGTCGAAACGACGCAAAGCATGGAAGGCACTTGGCAATCGGGCAAATACTTGATCTTTTTACATAGGTTAATGCATCAGCAGTTAGGGAGCCATCAAATTAAGTTTCGCATATAAGATGGATGATACGTATGAATTAATGATAAACCCACTTTAGCTTTCCACCGCTACAAGCGAAAAAGAACGTGTACAAAACAAACTAATAATCTACTGCTGCAAGTAAAAACGATACCTATGGCAAAATGGCCGACTTTCCATTTTCAGTAAGTCAATAATACAATTCTAAAATGAAGCATTATGTATTTCAGGCCAAAATCGCAGTTCCAAGACGACTAGAAATTGATTGAAACTAGCACGGTGTGCTTAAATGCGTTTTGACGAATTCAGCAAGATTCGCATGATTATTGTGGTTCTGGTTCCTCCAGAGATGTCGGTGACAATAGAAAACAGGCAGTGCATGCAGAAAGTGTTGAAATAACGATTTATGTGCATGTGTGGGACAGTTCCTACATGAAAATCGTTTTCCGGCCTTGGTTTCCTTGCTTCATAAATATGCAAGAAGCACAAGAATCTAAAACTTCGTCCATTCTTTTTGTCTTTTGTTTATATGTACTGTCCCGGCGTTTCTTGCATATAATTTCAATAATGTTGAAATGATAATACGCCAAGAACTGTTTTGAGAAGAGACAAAAACATGGAAGCTAACTCATTAACTTTACAATTATTGAAACGTTCAATAACGCGATTGAAATATGACAATTCCGGAAATGGAAGACATCCTTCGCGGCCATGAACGCGGAAATGACGTCGCTACGGGGACGAGCGCTCGTCATACACGTCTTTGCTGGTTCTGGTGGAGAACTCCACCATCCCTCTCCACGTGGGCCTCCCCCATCTCACACCACAACACCCTCCAGCCACAGCGCTTGCAGCGTCCTCGGCGGGTGCCGGCGGGGTGGAGAGGAGGTGGGGGGTGCTGGAGTTGCTGGTGATCATCGTCTGTTCCATCGTGGGCAACGTCTGGTGTGTCTGGCGGTGTGCTGGGAGCGGCGCTGCAGAACATGACCAACTACTTCCTGATGTCTCTGGCTATCGCTGACCTCCTTGTCTCCGTCGTGGTGATGCCTCTGGGGATGATGTGGAGCTGTTTGGTGAGTGAGAACAGTGTTGTTAATGTTGTTGTTGTTGTCGTTTTTGTTTCTGATGAGATTGGTTGTAATAGTGTTGCTGCGTTTTTTTTAATTTGTTATTGTGTTTTGTTGTTGTTGTTGTTGTGTGTTGCTTTGGCACTGTGTTAGCTTTTAGTGTTTCGTTGTAGGTTTTTGTCCTTTTCTCTTTGGGGTTTTTCTTCTTCTTCTTCTCTCCTCTTTACTTGTGGTATTGTGATGTGATGTGATATGGTCTGATATTATGTGATGTGATGTGATTGATGTGATGTGTGTGGGGGGGTGGGGGGGGGTGTGGGTGGGGCGGGCGTGCGTGCGTGCGCGCGCGTGTGTGTGTGTGGTGCGTCTGTCTGTCTGTCTGTCTGTCTGTCTGTCTCTCTCTCTCTCTCTCTCTCTCTCTCTCTCTCTCTCTCTCTCCTAACTATTCCGCGGATTAGCTGTCTTCGTTGTCGCTGGTACGGTACTGATGTTTTCTCGTTATCGTTTTTTTTTCTCTCTCTCTTTCCTTTTGCAGTTCTTTGCCCTTTTCTTCTTCCTCAGTTTCTCCGTCTTATATCAATGTTTTCTCCTTCCATTGTTACTCCTTTTTCGGCAGCCCTTTCGCTTCACTCCCTGTTCTAACGTTACTATTTGTCTTCAGAGTTTGGAGATCGTGTTTCATATTCTTTTGTAGTGATCATAGATTTTTATCATAAAAAGTATTGTGTCTCATTTATCCTACATTGACCATGTGCCTTTTCTTTTTTTCTTAGTGCTGCGTGGGGTTTTGTTCTGTGTCGGGAAAATTTGCGAAGACATCATTTTCGTTACCGTGAGAGTTTACGATCAGATTTTGAGCCAAACCCTGAAACTAGTCAAAAGCATTATTTTGAAGTGATGTAGACTCTGACTCTGTCTGTCTGTTTCTGTCTGTCTGTCGGTCTGTCTCTCTCTCTCTCTCTCTCTCTCTCCTCTCTCTCTCCTCCTCTCTCTCTCTCTCTCTCTGCTCCCTCGTCTCTCTGCTTCAAGCTCTGGTCTCTGTCTCTGTCTTTCTCTCTGTCTGTCTGTGTTTCTTGTCGTCTGTCGTCTGGTCTGTCTCTGTCTGTCCTGTCTGTCTGTCTGTCTGTCCTGTCTGTCTGTCTCTCTCTCTCTCTCTGTTTTAGTCTAGTAATGAACTGATGCTTACACAGTTTATCAAGCTGTTTTTTGTATATTGACAAAGATTTTCCTGGTCCGAGCACATAACCGGTTTATGCAAATCAGTATCCCGACCAGCATATCCTGGTCTGAGTACATCACCGGTTTATGCAAATCAGTAATCACACAAGCATATCAGCTTTGCAGGATCAAGCATTTCTTGAATCTTCAGGCCGGAACTTATTTTGGCATACAAATATTCTCCCTTCCATAAACTAATGCTCAGGCGCTATTGACTGTGGTTTTGCTAACACCATGAAAAATCTCATCAGTGTGGATAAAAAGAATAACAGCAGTTTCTGTTAAAACATCAAGTCGTGATCAAAGATTGCTCTACAGCAGAGTGGTTCCCCGCTACAGAGCCCTTTACTGTCGATTAATGCGTGCTATAACAAACACACAACCAAACAAAACAAAACGATCTGATTCGCCCTAGGATTCTTCGATCAAATTCCAGCATACATTCTCGCAATCGAACCGTATTCTGGGTTCATGTACGAAGAATAGATCTAAAACTGACATTTTTTAAAAAACTACAACCGATATATGTGAGCACTCTGATACATCTCTGGTTGAATATCATACCATACTGCTTAACATTTTGGTTAATGTTTTTTTCAACTAGCTTTGTAAATTAATGATTGTTCAGTCATTTATCGAGCCTTGAATGAAACCTCTCTCTCTCTCTCTCTCCTCTCTGAACTTTCGCATCGATGACAGTACAAGATGCTCAGCATTCAAATATGTCACAAAGGCCCAGTGACGAGAAATGAGAAAGGCGCGTGTTTCTGTGGCGACCAGTCAGATTCTGTTACTATTTTTGAGCATGGGCACGAAAAACACTTTCCTTTTTGACTTTGGTTTTCACCTTTTGAAACCACCCGTGTCTTGTTTACGCGGATTCTAAACGAAGGAAACTGAATTAGAATCTAGACTGCTTCACTTTTCACTTTCTTTCCTTTTCTTTTTAATATCCCTGTCCTCTGTCTCTGTCTGTGTCTGCTGTCAGTCGTCAGTCAGCTAGTCAGTCTGTCCTGTCTGTCTGTCTCTCTCCTCTATCTATCTATCTATATACATATATGCAAGCATGCTGTGGGTATGTATGTAGTATGCATGCATGCATGCAGGCATGTACATGGGATGGTTAGGGATATTTTAATACAGGGTGGTATGATTGATGGATAGAGAGATATATGAAATAGATCTTAAAAATAATCAGTACATAGAGTTGCATAGAAAAACAAAACCACGTACATACATACATTCATCCATACACACACACCACACACACACACACACACACACACACACACACTCACACACACACACACACACACCCACACCCACACCATATACATATATATATATATCTATATATAATATATATATATATATATAGTCTAGTACAGAGAGAGAGAGAGAGAGAGAGAGATAGAGAGAGATACATACTATCATACATACATACATACATACTATACATGTGTTGCATGCGTGCGAGCGTGTTTCGGGCTTTGTTTTCATCAAGTTTGTAAACTTCCTTGCGACTGAAACGCAGCGTATAAGCAGAGACCTCACTGGTCTTCTCTTCAAGGTCTAACTTGCATGATTTGCAGCCCCTCTCTGGCAAATGTCACCGACGGACCAAACTCTGTATCCGATTGCGAAGCGACGCCAAAGAACTCCACTCGGCATGACTGCATTGCGGAGAGATGGTTTGGTTGTGGGGCCAGTGTATAACACACGCGACGTTCTGCGTATTCAAGTGACTTCAGCCGTATTTTACCTGCCGCACCGATTCCTTGTGCCAGATTCTTTTTCACATTTCATGAGGAGGCAGTACAACGACGGCCCGAACGACGTGCGAGTCGTGGTCATTCTTCATCTGCTGGTGTGAACCAGGTCATTCTCCTTAGTCTCTGTCCTAGCAGTCTCTCTCTGTCTTTCTGACTGTTTTCGTCTCTGTTATGTCTGACTCTCTCTGCTTTCCTGTCTCCGTCTGTCTCTGTCACTGTCTTTCTGCCTGTCTGTGTGTGTGTTGTGTGTCTCTCTCTCTCTCTCCCTCCTCCCCCTCTCTCTCTCTCTCTTCTCTCTCTCTCTCTCCTCTCTTCTTCTTCTGCTTTCTTCTTCTTCTTCTCTCTCTCTCTCTCTCTCTCTCAGTCTCTCTCTCCCTCTCTCCTCTCTCTCTCTCTCTCCTCATTGTTTGCATAGGCATATAAATATTTAGGGATGGTAGTTACCGCACGGTTAAGTTTGGATGCTGTTGGTCCTGAAACATGCAGAAAGGGGAAGAAGGTGTAAGAGAAATTGTCAGATGTATGAAAAACTAACCACAATTGATCCTTCTCTATTCTGGAATTTATTTGATACGCCAGATAGAGCCTACTTCACATAACGCTGCAGAGTATGGGGTCTGAAGAGAATCATGAGATGAAGAAAGCACACACACTTTAGCTATTAAACGATTTATGAATATTATTCCACTGCATTCATCTAAGACAATGGCATACGGTGATTCCGGAAGATATCCTCTTTATATTCGGAGCTTCCGGAAAATGTATCAAATATTGGTTAAAATTTACACAGCTGCCAACAACCAGGGTATGTAAACAAGGTGTGATATGCTGCTCTCAACAGAATGAGTTTGGGGAACATTGACTGGGTTAGCATGTAAGCGAGAGACCTCACTACAAATGGACTTGGTATTGTTTGGCTCAGTCAAGGGGTTGGAGACTCAGGATATTTATGACAGACAGAATGTACAGACCCGTTTGATATCCTGATACAAACAAAAACTGGCATTCCAAGAAGGAGAGGGCGCAAAGTACTCCGCAAAGTACTCTTGGTTCCATTTCCTTTAAAAGTATTTTACGGCCAGAAAAAGTCTTAAATGTGTTACCAACAAATGGCATGGAGACTCACTGGCTCGATTCAGAAAAGCAGAACTCCAGTCTGAGAGCCAACAAGAGGTGGTTTGATTTGGAAAGTACTGTAGAAGGTTTTGCATGATGTGTGAAAATGAAATGAAAGAAAGGAAGGGAAGAACATTTTAGTATTTCATTGTAAAGAATATGAAGACATCAGGTCGAAGTCTCAGCTATTTGATAGTTCAAAAACGTAATATATAATTTACTGATTTTGTAATCCACTGACGATGCTAATTTTATACTTTTTACTCGCAAGTATTTCGCAGAAGTTGTTTTAGCTCTAGGAACAGAAAATGCTTGATCCCGCTAACCTTTATTGTCTGATGCTGATACAGTTGTATGAATACACTTTTGGTTTTCCTCTTTCTCTTCTTCTTCTTTCTTCCGTCTACTACGACTACACTTACTACTCACTAACTTACTACTACTACTACTACTACTTCGTCTTCTTCATCTTCTCTTCCCTCCCCCTCTCTTTCTCTCTCTCTCTCTCTCTCTCTCTCTCTCTCTCTCTCTCTCTCTCTCCTCTGCCTCTGTGTGTGTGTGTGTGTTGTGGTGTGCGTGCGTGCGCGCGCGCGTGTGTGGTGTGCGTGCGTGCGTGTGTGAGGCGCGAGCGCCTGTTGTGTATAATTTTTCTCTTTCCATTCCTTTTACTTCTTACTATGTATTTGTTTGTTATCAAGACAATCCCTTTTTGATTGTTTTCTATTACTTATTTTCGAAAATGCTTTTGACTGTTTACATTTACTGAGCTATACAGTGTGCCTATTTCATTGTAGATTTTCCTTCTTTCCTGGGGCTGCAAATAGATCTTGTTCCCCCTTGACACAAATACTGTATAAGTCAATGTCAATAAAAAAAAAAATATGTCTGAAGCGTTTCTCATCGTCTGTCTGTCTGCATGCCTGCCTATATCTGTCTTCTCTAGCTGCATGTGTTTCTCTTTGATTTTTCTTTTTTTTTCTCGTTGTTGTAGTTCTTTTTCTTCTCTTCTTCTTCATCTTCGTCATCATCGTCATAATCATCCTCACCATCATCACCATCATCATTATCATCATCATCATCATCATCATCAACAACATCATCATCATCATCATCAATCATCAATCATCATCATCATGGTCGTCTTCATAATCTTCTTCTTCGCTTGTCTCTCTCTCTCTCTCTCTCTCTCTCTCTCTCTCTCTCTCTCTCTCTCTCTCTCTCTCTCCAAAGAAGTTGCGGGAAGGGAGAGGATGATGGGATGACAACTGGATATCTTGAACAACTCTTACGGGCAGGTCTCGTTCTGAACACGCTTAAAAATCGTGAGTACAGTCTGGGCAATGTCACATGTTGTCGTTTACAGCCCAGCCATCACCTTGGCTACGCCGAGGGTCCCGGTAAACGTCACAGACGTCCTAAAAGGTTGGATCCAAATCGTGGACTGAAATCCACTTAGTCTGACGGTTTCAAGAGAGTACTTCGCATTCCTTCTCCCTGCCTAACAAGTACATTGCGGTTTTTATGGGTACCAATTGCAAGGAAATAGAATCGAGGAGATCGGCAAATGATATGGGTTAGTAAGAGGGGCAAAAAGGAAGAAAGCTGACGATGTTTCAACAACCTCGGATTCAGTTTCTTACTTTTCATGTTGTTATCTAACATAGTAAGCGTGTTCTCTGGTGTGCGCGTGTTTTTTTCCGTTTGTATACCCCCATCATGTGGACTCGATAACTGATACTCCCTCTGTTAGTACGAACAATTTGGTTAGCATTTCTCTGCCTGTGAGGGAAATTTTATCTGGGACAGTCTCTCCCACATCTACATTTACACTCTGCATCTCTACCCCACTTTGAATCAAACTTGAAAACATTTCTTTCCCCATCTAACTGATGTACACAAATACAGTTTCCGGTGCCGTTTCCAGTGATGTTATCTGTGTTTGGGTGTCTATGTTTACATTCAGATTTTTTTTTGAAAGATGAACGATGGGTGGAGAGGTCGTGTGAGACTGGGTGGTGACACGCCCAGAAATGGGGTAGGCTTGTGACTGCAGGGTGCAATCTTGAGGATGACCTGTTTCTGTGATTTTAGTCGACGTATGTTTGTGTGAACTGTAAGGCCATTCAGTTGAATAGGTGTATAACTGTTCTATCTATTTGTCTGTCTGTCAATGTATGTATGTATGTATGTATGTATGTATGTAGGTATGTATGTATGGTATGTATGTATGTATGTATGTGTCTATCCTATGAGGAAATGTTGTATGTAGCTCTGCTCAAACTGAAAGGCAAATCTTTTGTAATGGGTGCACCACCACTAGTTTCCCCACTTACATTACGAACAGGAACATCATCTCACTGGTGGATGGATACACGATCGGAACTCTCATTCTCTCGTGGGGAGTGGCAGGCAGACGATTATTCATCCTCAACATAATTGTAGGCTGCATGCAACAGTGCCAACAATCCGCGCGCCAGAATCGTTGAATATTCATGAGGGAAGTCAGAGGCGATAATGAGCTATATGTCCTTGTCATCTTCGCTCTGTCTTCTAGTCCGTCTTTGTCTCTCCCTCGTTGCTGCTGTTTCTACTGTTTCTACTTCTACTACCACAATAACAACTACTACTACTACTACTACTACTACTACTACTACTACTACCAACACCACTGTTACTACCACCACCACCAACATACTACTACTACTACTACTACTACTGCAACTCCTACTACTTCTACTACTACTACTACTTCTACTACTACTACTACTACTACTACTAACCACTACTACTACTACTGTTGCTGCTGCTACTAACACTAAGAGGGCTATAATTTCTACTACTACCGTTATTACTACTGCCTCTTACTACTAGTGCTAACCACTACTACTGCTGCTGCTGCTATACTACTATTACTACTACCGCTGCTGAACAGCTGTTGCTGCTGATAGTGATACTCTCTAGTTTTTCAAATACGTCCAAACTTTTTGAAATAACGTGCTCTTTACTACTTCAATACACATTAGTTACTATGTCCTAGCTAATCAGGTTTTCGACAAACGTTCATAGTTTTGAGCCTCAATCAGCCGTGTTAGAGGACAGGCTCTAAACAACGTTAACCATAACAATGTTTTGATATTATATTCGTTGATTTAAGAAAGGCTTTCGATGCGATCGGCCCTAACCTTTTTCAGAAATTAGAGCGGTGTGATTTATCCAAAAATCGTTTTAAGCTCCCTCACTCATTTCTAAAGAATAGGCGACAGTGTGTAGCAATGGTACTACTGTCTGAAAATTTGAAAACTTTACTATGGTGTCACCCACGGCTCAACTCCAGGACCCTTATTCTTTTCATTTTACATTAACGATCTTCCACTGTATAAAAGAGAAACCCGAAGTGCTGATTGATCTGGTAAAATAGACTGAATATTTGGACACATGTCACTCAACGTTAAGAAAGAAAATCAATGCTTTTCACAGCTGGACCAGATACATCAAAATCTTACAGCAAATACCCCTTCCACTAAACTTGAAAACCAATCTGCGAAATAGGTTTGCCAACATAAAGTACTGGGTATAACTGTTTATAACAACGTTGGTGGAATACCCCCGTATGATTTTCCATTAGAAGAAGAATTTCACCCAAAAATTTATCAACTTGTCATAATCGACGCGAGGAGTGTGGATTCCGACAAGCTGATGAATGCCACACGAAAGCATTTATTTTCATACTCACATTCAGTCAAAACACAGACCTGTAGCCACCTGTTTGGACTTTTTCTAGCGCAAAACACAACCATCGTAGAGTGTGCGTAAACGCGTAGCGTGCTAAAGTAGTCCATCGACCAAGCACTAGCCTCAGGACTCTAACCATAAACCCCTAAATTCTCTCCTACGCCGAAACTACAAAGAGAAAAAAGATTGTTATTGTGACAAGATTATGATGGAAAACCTTG
>JADBJO010008392.1:0-32500 GCA_016801955.1 Conus betulinus
ATTAAGGAGATGAAACTCGACTGTGTGGTCCCCAGTCTTCCCAACTGAGTCCGCAGCCAAACTCAACTCTGGGTAGGAGCCGGTCGGGGCAGAAAAACCCACATGACTCTGATGGGATTCGAACCCACGACCTCCCAGCCGGGAGTCCGCGACGCTAACCACTTCGCCACGGCGGCTGGTAAGTTGTAACAGTCTTACCTTTTCTTCAAACAGCATCACTAAGATCTACTTCTGCTTCAATGACAAAGTCACCTGGTCTGACGAAAAGCACGTCAATTCACGGTTCTAAACGACAGAAGAAGACACGGTCTAGGAGCATGGAGAGTAAAGAAAGTATCTGAAGACACTTGCGTTCATTCACCCGTGTGGGGCTGTCAACGTCAACCCCGACTTGATCCACCCCGTTCTGCTGGGAACATGGCGATGACCTGTGACCTCTGCCTGCTGACCTGTGACCTCTGCCTGCTGACTGGGGGAATGACAAGGATGGTCGGGGAGGCAAGAAGCACTTTCAAGACCGAGCCTCATCACGTGACACGTCAATATGTCCACGGAGTCGACACCCCCATCACACACACAACCAACACCACCGTGTTGTGTGTGTGTGTGTGTGTGTGTGTGTGTGTGTGTGTGTGTGTGTGTGTGTGTCTGTGTGTGTCTGTGTGTGTGTGTGTGTGTGTGTGTGTGTCTGTGTCTGTGTGTGTGTATGTGTGTGTGTGTGTGTGTGTGTGTGTGTGTGTGTGTGTGTGCTGTGTGTGTGTGTGTGTGTGTGTGTGTGTGTGTGTGTGTGTGTGTGTGTGTGTCTGTGTCTGTGTCTGTGTCTGTGTGTGTGAAGGTGTTGTTGTTGTTGTTCTGTCTCGCATGTTTGATTTCACAAGTGTTTGTTTAGAAATCAGATAATGTTGTATTAAGTACTGAAGCTATATAAGTTCATATCCATGGGTTTCCCACGTGGACCCACATTTCATGTTACGCCGCAACTGGGCTTTCATTATTATCGTTAATTTGCCCATTCAGTTATAAATGAGCATGCAATTAATGCATGTGAATGAACTGATAATCTATAATATGCATGAACGTATAATCGACAAGCAGGCATATATACCTTAGATAAGAATAAATCCATAAAAACGTTTTTTTAATATGTCTGCATAAACGAATGAGAGATCAAAATTGTGTTCAGTGCTACGCACTTTCACCAAAGAAATGGAATAATCTACACCAAATAAACACGCATGAAAAATGAAAGAAAAAATACAGAGAGAGAGAGAGAGAGAGAGAGAGAGAGAGAGAGAGAGAGAAATCTATCATCATTATTATTATTATTGTCGTTCGTTCTGTTATTATTATTCTTATTCTTTCTATCATTATTATTAACAGATTGTTTTCTGATACTGTCTTTGCACAAATCTAAAATGTGTGTATATATGGCCAACAGTTCTCTTTTTCCAGTTTCAAACATAGATTCATCCTTTTTTTCACCTCCCAACAGGACCTACAGTGTATGTATGTAGAAGTGTGAAGTTTTTCCTTTGTTTTTTTTTTTTGTTTGTTGTTTGTTCGTTTGTTCGTTGTGTGTGTGTGTGTGTTGCTTTTGTTGTTGTTGTTGTTTTTTGGTGTGCGTGTGTGTGTGTGTGTGTGTGTGTGTGTGTTTGTAATTACACAATTTGGTTCTGACTTTTTTCTTAAATATATAAAGAAGGGAAGTTAACACAGACAGATGAATATCTATTTTTGTCTGTGACCGAGCCTTCTTTTAACTGAAAATGGAAAACGGACGGAAATCGTATGGTTTATCCAGGGTTTTTCTTGGTTTTTAGATGAAAGGAAAAATCCGTCATACACTCCCATCCTCTCCGCCCATTTCACTAACGTCTATGACATCGTTTCTAGATTGTTTCCGTAAACCAGTGTGTGTGGTGTGTGTGGGTTGGGGGGGGGGGGGGGGGGGGGGGGGGGGGGGGGGAAAGACAGAGATAGACAGAGACAGACAAAAAGAAATGTCCGTAAAAATTTTGTGAATTTTTTTTTTCGTCTTAAAATCAGTGTGTGTGTGTGGGTGTGTGTGTGGTGTGTCCGTCTGTCTGTCTATCAATGTGAAGGTGGAGGGGAGAGAGATAAATCTAAGTCTCTTAAGAAGTTTAGTTTACATATAATTAAACTGGACAGAATAGAAAAAAAAAAAGAAAAATACGGACATGTCTCCGTTTCCTTCCTTCTTTATGTTTTTTTCTTCTTTTTTTTCTTTTCTTTTTTTTTTTCTTTCTTGCCTGCTTATTTGCTTTTTTACGAGTTATCTGAGTAATGCAAGTAGACGTTTAAATGTCTGACATGGCTCCGAGAGGACGTCATTATCACGAATGCTGTTCGATAACCGTGTCAAATATGCATATTTTACTGGAGATATATAATACTGTTTCCATTTACCTACATGGAAGCAAACATCGGTTTCAAACACTACACCGACTGATAACAGAGAGGAACTGTCATTAACTATGGCACTGACATTATGACTGGACATAGAACGGAACTGTCAACGAACTATGACACTGACAAAGTGACTGGTAATAGAGAAGAACCGTCATGAACTATGGCACTGACAAAGTGAGTGGTAATAGAGAAAAACCGTCATGAACTATGGCACTGACAAAGAGGAACCGTCATGAACTATGGCACTGACAAAGAGGAACCATCATGAACTATGGCACTGACAAAGAGAAACCATCATGAACTATGGCACTGACAAAGAGGAACCGTCATGAACTATGGCACTGACAAAGAGGAACCGTCATGAACTATGGCACTAACAAAGAGGAACCGTCATGAGCTATGGTACTGACAAAGAGGAACCGCCATGAACTATGGCGCTGACAAAGAGGAATCATCATGAGCTATAGCACTGACAAAGAGGAACCGTCATGAACTATGGCACTGACAAAGTGACTGGTAATAGAGGAACCGCCATGGACTATTGCACTGACAATGAGGAACCCTCATGAACTATGGCACTGACAAAGCGACTGGCAGGGGAACCATGGTTAAACCAGTATTTTGCAGCGACCACAGCCGCAAACTGCCTTGGTTTTATGGTAACCGGCTCTGCGTCTAAATACTACTATGGTGATCTGCTCGCGTCAAAAGATGAAAGCTCGACCTGTTACCGAGACCGGTTCAGTGTGATGGTGTCCCAACAACTTGGCAGCAAAACGTGGGCTGTCCACAATCCCCTCTGATCAAGATGTCTAGACAGAAAATGCTCTCGGATAGGAATAACTCGATGAGAGAGAGAGAGAGAGAGAGAGAGAGAGAGAGACAGACAGACAGACAGACAGACAGAGACAGAGAGTTCAGCGCTTTACAATCACGCTTAGCACATATCACACAATTTTTTGTTTTTGCAAGCTTGAAAGCTATATAAACAAATCATCAAACAGCAAATGAATTATGCCTCAACAAAAGGAAGATTAAACTAAACAAATTGTGAAGAGATACATTATACAATAAAAGGAAACACATAAAATCACATGAATAATGGAGAGAAAGGGACGTGGGGGGGGGGGGGGGGGGGGGCAGAGAGAGAGAGAGAGAGAGAGAGGACGCAAAGTATGTACAGGGAGACAAAGGTGGTTGCTGTATTGCAGTCTTCCTCTGGAAGGCCAGTCACGTAACATCACAAACATCGACGTTGTATGTTCAGCCTCCTTATACTCTACAATGTTCTGACCAAAGGAGGAGGGGGGAGATCAGGAAGAACGGGGGGTAGGGGTGTGTGTGTGTGTGTGGGGGGGGGGGGGGGGGGGTACCACATGCTGCCGGTAAGCCGGACTGTCCTGTGTTGGGGGGGACAGTCTGAACATGGGGTGGAAGGAGGAGGAGAAGGGTAGGGGTCGTAGGGTAGGGGGCGGGATTGCGGTGTGGTCAACTCTGGCTGGCCCAAATTGTCCGCGGTGCTTACTGCCTGACCAGGAGACAGTTTGGACTGGGACACCGGCACAGGGTCGGTGAAGGAGGGGGGGGGGGGGGGGGGGGGGGGCCGAGGACTGTGTTGCTGACGTTGACACCAGCTGATGCTGACGTCAACTGTATCAACTGCAAGCAAGAAGCGTTGGAGGAAGGGGTGAGGAGGGAGGGGTTATGGAGAAGAGACGGCGGGGAGGCAGGAGGGAGGGGGGCGCTAGGAAAGAGGGGAAAATGGAGGGTGAATGATCTGGGATAGTAGCGGAGTGCAGGAGCAGGGGGGTGTGGGTAAATGGTGCTTCGCAAGTTGTTTACACACATTACTTGCTTTTTCCGAGGGGCCAAAATTCTGACAAAAAGTAATTCGGAATAGTTTCTCCAGTACTCGTAAACATTCGATATGATCTTTTTTTCTTTTTTTTTTTGTAACATGTTCGGATTTGTTAGCTTGTTTGTTTTTTCGTACTAACAGAAGGTGTCCTTGGCCATCAGTTAGCCTTTTCTTTGTTAAAAACACTTCATTTACACACTATGTTTCCGTGGCATTCCTCGATATGCAGAACAGAACATGAACAGATTTTTTTTTGGTAATAATTAGTAATTTTTTTTTTCTTACCGATGAAATGAACGTGAAGTGACTGAGCGACAAGGGATTCCTTTTTAACTGATATAAGCTTACAAATATGAAGTAGCTCAACGATAACGATTTTTAAACTGACGCGTAAACAAATTTGAAGTAAAGATTACAATTATCCTGCCGAACAAAGGGGACAAATTACAAGACCATTGTGCATTAAATTGTTTGTCCCTTTTGTCCGGCGGAATACTTACAATCAATTTGTGTCATCGATTTCCGCCTGCACTCACCCTCACTGTGAAACTGACCTATATAAACGTGAAGTGACTGAACGAGAAAGATTTGTAACTGACACACACCGATTTCAGCAGAAAAAAAAAAAAAGTTGGTCGTCAACTAAAAAGAACTCGACGGTATGCTTGAATGAGAAAAAAAAAAATTACAACTGGCTGCAAAGTGAGGCGACTTACAACTACTCATCACTCCCTCCCTCCGCACTTCTTTCAAAAACAAAAAAAAAAAAAATCGGAATAGTCGCCCCCCCCCCCCCCCCCCCCCCCCCCCCCCCCCCTTCTTTACTAGGTCTGTAATCTCTGCGTGTGTGTGTGTGCGCGCGCGCGCGCGCTGTGTGTGTGTGTGTGTGCGCGCGCGCGCGCGCGCGCACACGCGCGCGTACATGTGTGGTGTGTGTGTGTGTGTTGAAGCGAGATCTTCCCGAAGGCTACAGTTCCACGACGCTGACTTCCGTGTTCTCGAACAGTCACAGTCGCGACAGACGAAGTGAGCCTCACCCGACACTGGGAGGAGCTTCACGCGGCACGCCTTGCTCTCTAGTCCTGCCTCCATAGTGCTCGTTCTCTATGGTACATCGCTCGTGTCATAAGCTGAAAGTATATGGCAGGTCGGTGTGCCACTGACCGTTACGAGTGGACAGGTGTACAGGGTCGGCAACTTGGCAATAAACACGTGGACTGTCAGCAATGCCCAGTTAACCGAACTGCTCAAGATGTTGGGAGTAAATGTCCACGGAATGTGGAAAGTGAAGAACGTGCAAAGATCATGCTTCGTACACACACGCGCGCACACACACACACGGAAAGGGAAGAACGTGCAAAGATCATGCTTCGTACATACACACACGCGCGCGCGCGCGCACACACACACACACACACACACACACACACACACACACTGCGGGATGGTGAAAGAAAAATACACAGAAATAAAGCAGACAGACAATGGAACAGTTACGCGGATAATGTGGGAAAATAAAACAGACCACAGAGAGAGAGAGAGAGAGAGAGAGAGAGAGAGAGAGAGAGAGAAAGGAAACAGAGGAGCATATAGATAAACAGACACACAAAGGAATGGAGAGTGAATCTGCACACACACACACACACACACACACACACGCGCGCGCGCACACACACACACACACACACACGGGGCAAACTATACAGTCACACGAACAAAGTGAAATAGCTGAAGAGAGAGATGAAAAACAATCAAACGAACGAACAAAGCAACAAAAACAACGAACAGAGAGACCAAAAAAAATCCAAGTCGTGCAGAAAAAAAAAAAAAAAAGAAAAGCCACAGACAACATAAATGGGCCAAACATGCTCAAATGGGGTCCTACCTCTAACTCCACACAGGGTCGTCTCAAATCACTTCTGGCTCTGGGAAACAGTCACCGGGATTGCCGTGGAGAGAAGAAGCAGGTCGAGGAAGAAACTCGGCAGCAGAAGACACTGTGTCCGTCGTCTGGCCGACACTTCATTTAGCCAACAAGGAGTGGACTAAAAACGAATCCACTGATCAGTCTCTGATTCGATCCAAGTGGAGAGAAACAACTCTGCATCTTTAAGATCGTCTCTGAATCCGATGCGAGCACTTCACCTGTAGCGGACTCCCTGGTGTGGGGTGGACAACGTCAACCGCGAGCTGTGTTGCCTTCTCCTCTGCTGTCTCCTGTGTGCGCTGACTGAGGGGAATGGCAAGGAAGGTCGGGGACACAGGACACTGCTGGACGTAAGTGGGTCTCGTCACGTGACTGATCGGAGCTCTCGCTGGTGTTAGCGTCCCTCAAGATGTCATGTGACATTGACTCCGTCCCTCTGTGTGACTGACGTCACCTCTGTGACGCTCCGCGCAGGCACTGATGGTTCCGTTTTCTTTGTCCTGACCCCTTTCAGGGCCTCTTGCATAAACCTTTTGCCGACACGCCCACTGCCTCGTGTGCTGTATTCTACTTCATATGAATGAATTTATAAGTTAATAGACATATGACCCTACATTCGACTCAATAGAAAACACACACACACACACACACACACACACACACACACACACAATGAATGCGTGGAAATCAGAGAACAAATTAATTAGAAGGTAAATAATTAGATAAATACTTGGTAATTAGAAAAGCAAATTGATTTTGAAGGTAATTAATTAGGGACAAGTTAAAGACAGCATGATTTGCGGTCGGTGGTTTACAGTAACACTAAATATCAATACTACAATAAATCACACCAACAAAAAAAAAAAGCACAGAAAATGAAGATTGGAAAACCAAAAGAACAAAAAAGAAAAATTGTATGTATTAATATTGAAAATTAATAATGATGATAAATAAATGAATAATTTTAAACAAATAAACAAATAATAAATAAATACATAAAATAATATTCAAATAAAAACTTCTGGATTTTTTACTGTTTTCGTAAACATTTGATCGTTAATTTGGTCGAGTATAATCATTTTTTTTTATCCTTTTGGGGGGGGGGGGGGGGGGGGGAGTTAGGGGCTTATTTTTAAAAGGCTAATTTTTTTTGTACTTTCAATACCTTTGTTGAAAAAAAGTTAAACATATATCTGACACCTGAAAACGCTGAGTTTGTGCGCTACATTTCGCCGAGTATTACTATGAGCAGAAGCGAAATGGGAACAGAAGATGTGTTTTCCTTATAAGAACGTCGAAGCGACTGAAATTTAACTTTTTTTAAACAACAGATCGAGACTTATTTTAAGCAGAAAATACGAGAAAACAACAAAAGATATGTAGGGTTGTATGGGTAAAATTGCAAAAATAGACATTCACTCCCGTTCTAATTTTCTTTTTTCTTAATTCTCATTGGTTTAAGCAAATTTTATTTGTTCGAGAACAATTTTGCAGCAATATTCATCAAATCATGGAGCATAGGCTTATAAACCGTACTCTTACAACAACAACAACAAAAAAAACGTACATTAGAGTGGCTGCTGCGTCAAAAAGTTACCAAATGGAATTGGAAAGGAGGAGAATCAACAGACACAAACAAAAACAAAACAACAACAAAGACAAGCGAACAGACGAAAAACGTTTACACACACAAGAGTACACTCAAACTAAAGCACAATAATAAAAATAATCCACCACGCCTGAACCACACCATGCCATTTCAATCAATAGTATTCCATACCAGGTAGAAGACCGGGAAGGTAAATGTGGTAAGCCGAATATGCTTAGTTAAGTGCAAACCTATTAGAAAGCTTAACAAAATTTCCTGCCATAGCAAGTATCTCTGTGTTTGCGTCCACATTCAGATCAAGGTTGCCAGTCAGTTGATATCACATTTTGCTGTGTCGTGTAGAGTTTCTATTGTCAGAGCACGGGCCTGGCGATGGAGTGGACAATTAATCAAGAAGTGGGCTGCATCTTCAACTGCCGTGCCACAGTCACATGAAAGGTTGTTTCTCAGATGTCGTCTGAAAAGATCGTGGTTTAAGTCACTCATTTCCAATCTCAACTTACACAAAATTATTTCTGACGTCTTATCAGATAAGTAATAACACCTAGGCACGAGACTTTCGGTACTGCTGAGGAAACGCTTGAGAAAACTAAGAGAATTAGATACTTTAATATTGTCAGGGAGGTCATTCCAAAGAGCAGTAGATGAAGGAAAAGAAGGAAGATTTGTACATATCTAATCTACACTTTTGCATCTGCCTCTCCAGGGGGCGCCTGAGTCGATTAGACAGGTAAATAGGACAATTTTGTAGTACAGAATGAGTTTATGACGTCGTCGTCTCTCTTTTAATGGTGTAAAGTCGTATTCCTTATATAATTTTTGGTTGCTAGTCCCTCAGATCGAGCCGACAATAGTTCCAATCGCATCCAGATGCACATTTTCTAAATCTTCAGCCTGTTTGTACAATTATCCCACACGACATCCAAAAAATCGAAATGGGGCAAAAATAAATGACTTATACATTATTTCAAGTGATTTCCGACTAAAACGGTATTTAAATGAGCGAGAGGCAGGCAACAAGAACAATTTTTGACAACATGGTTTTTTGGTGTGGCGATCCCATTTACAATTATTTTGAATGATAACTCCTAGGTGTTTGTGGAATTCTGTATCATGTAATGTCACGTTATTAAATCTCAGAGGTTCAATTTGTGGCACCGCATGGTTAGAAAATGTCAAAATTCAGTTTTAGACTGGGTGAAATGTTGCTTTCCATTTGAGAGCCCAAGTATTGATTTTTTTACAAGAGTTTAAGATTTCTGTTCTAAGACGAGTATTTTCAAGACCTAAATATACACTGGTATCATCAGCAAATAACTTTACCACAGATTCAATGTCATGCACAATATCATTGATATGAATAAGGAATAACATTGGTCCAAGAATAGAACCTAGGGGGGACGTCTGCCGATGTCGGGATACGGCGATTTACTTCCCTTTAAAATTACTACCTGTGTACGATTTGTCGGCAAACCAATCAAGCGACTGTCCTCTAACACCCAAGGCAGAAAGTTTATAAAGTATTCCACGGTGCCATAAAATTTTCTTTCTAAATGAAATGTCCATGAAATGGTTTATATTATTACTATTGTTATCAGTCTGTAAACTAGTGTAATTGTGTGTGTGTGTGTGTGTGTGTGTGTGTGTGTGTGTGTGGTTGTGTGTTGTGTGTGTGTGTGGTTTGCGCGCACGCGCGCGTGTATGTGCGTGTTCAGAAGCATGTGCACGGCGGAAGACCAACACTAATTAAGCGACTCACTGATGATGTTCCTTAAAAAAAAAAAAAAAAAAACCATGGATATGGCCTGTACATATGACTAGTCCAGAAACGTCCGGGGGAACAAGCTGAGTAGGGGACAATTTGGGGCGGAGTCACCGGTCCAGAGCTGGTGGCGGGTGGACACAGCTCATGACGTCACTGAAAGGCTCTGCACTCTTTGTGTACTGTGACACCTGGGGGTCCAAAGTCCCAGTGGCTAAGTGTTGTGGACGTGGAAACCAGATTACAGCGCTAAACATAATAAGAGAAAGGACGAGAGGGGCATGTCCGGATGGGGGGGATGGGGGGGGGGGGGGGGGACGTTTGCGGTCGAAATGCACACCGTTTTTCAGTTCACACTCTTTACTTCTTCTGTTGTTGTAATCATTGTTGTTCTTGGGGAAGGGGGGGAGGGGGGGGGAGGGGAGCGTGCTCTCGCGCCTAAAGCTACAAACTTTTTTTTTTTTTTTTTTTTTTTTTGTAAGTTTGGGATTTCATCTTGTTAAACGTAATTTTAAAAAATAGAAAGTATAGGTTGAGCACATATCAACTTGTGTTGTTGCGTTTGTTGTCCGTCGTCTCGACGGACAACAACAAACGCAACAACACAAGTTGATATGACCATCTAGTCATCCAGGGATCGAGGGTGAGTGCGTAGATGGCTGGTCAGGCTGATCTGCGCCCGGAAAGACCTATCACAGTATGGACAGGGGATGGTGGCAACAGCTGGAGATCTGTTGACACTGGTCTTCCTGATCATCTTGTAATATGGTGGGGTATAGGGGAAGAGAGGATGGCGTTTATTTCAAATCAGCAAAGATTTTCGTTTGAATTTTCTAATAGGATGAAAATCAAAATGGCTGAAGAAGAAGAATGACCTTGTCCAAATATGATCAAGACTGACTGAATCCAAAAAAAAATCTTTCAATGTAACAAACAGAATGCATGGAATGTCTGCATTAAAAAAAAATATATATATATATATATAAATGTCCAAAGAAAAAAATATATAACACAACTCTCGCGTCGCTCTTTTCCTTCCTTCCCAAAGAAATGTGTCTGAAACGGTTTCCTTTTTCTGGTTTGATTTTTTGTAATTTTTTATTGGTCTGTAAACCAATGTGTGCGTGTGTGTGTGTGTGCGCGCGCGCGCGCGTGTGTGTGTGTGTGTGTGTGTGTGTGTGTGTGTGTGTGTGTGTGTGCTTGGAGGACGGACGACACTTCTTAAGCAAATTATAATAGTTCCTAGCATTAACCCGGAGGAAAAATGTAGTAACTACATCTGTATTCCTTAGCTTCTACTGACATCTGTTTGTTGGTGCATGTGTTCGTTCATATGGGTGTCAGTTTTTGTCAAACGTGCAAATGTGTAATGCTATTTTTATCATTATTATTATCATTATTATCATCATTATTATCATAAATTTACAGTAAATTAGAAGAAATGGAAAAATACGCAAGTGGGCAACACTACAAGTTGAACATGTCGGTAATGTAACTTTCATACCACGTGACATGCGTCTTATATCCGCTCTAAAATGAAGGAGTACATAAACTAACCTTTTTCAAGAAAAAAAAAAACAACATTTTGAATGGCCAACTGGAGTGTTAAAAAAAATGACTAAACATAAGCGAGTGAGGGGGGGGGGGGGGGGGGGGGGGGGGGGGGGGGGGGGGGGGGGGGGGGGGGGGGTCTCCCTGGGGGGGGGGGGGGGGGGATTCATTCAGTTTCACATGCAGCTAAACGGAGACCCAAACACTGTTCAACGTAAATGCTCGGGTGCTCAAGACGACGTTCTTAGTCGCTGCCATCTTTTTTTTTTATTTTATTCATATGTAACGCGGCACTGAAGAGGATTTCTGCAACCATTCGTATTGTGAAGAACTTAGCAACTGGTCTTAAAAAAAAAAAAAAAAAATCGTGAAGTAACTTTATGTGTTTGTAATGTACTGAAGTCAAAACAACGTTGAAGTATTAAAAAAAAAAATAAAATAAATAAAAAAAAAAAAAAAACATTAAAAACAAACGAATGCACAAACAAGAACAACAACAAAAAAGAAAAGAAACACTCGTACCTTTCATGTATATTCCCGAGGATCCAAACGGTGTGTTGAGGGCCCTTTCTCCCCGTTTTCTCCGCCTGTCCGACACTGGCTGACGTCTGTGTCAAAATGGATGTGACTCGTCGAGTCTCGACTTTCCCCGGTAGGAGGAGTTGGACTGGCAAACAAGCGCACCTCTGTCTTACTATGGAAGTACGCGTGCGTCAAGAAATGAAATGACAGACTGTTCGCTTGCTTCGGATACCAGTGGCGACAAAGCTTAAGAATTTGGAGAATTATGTAACTTAGTGCGAATACTAAAATAATTAATAGAATAGACAATACAGAAAAGAAATTCAAAAGTTTAAATCAGTCAGCCAGTAAACCTTATCTCTGATTTAGCTTCTTTAAATGACAAAAAATCTTCAAAATGTTTCAATACAAACGAAATAAATGCTGTCTCTTAAGTCCAGAGGGTCAAAAAGGATATTTGTTGTGGTTGTAATCATGTAACCCATTATTTTTTTTCTTCCACATGTACTATCGATAGTGACATCCGCTTAGTACAATGAAAAACGATAATTTAAATTTCTCACACTCGACGGTTCGGCGTGTAACTGAGTGGCGATGGTGACGGGTCGGGTGCTGGGATCAGTTTTACAAGAGGTCTGGCGACAGTGCCCGACTCACAGGGTCAGGGTGTGTGAACACGTTCATGGGGGTGCACAGAAGTCATGAAGATCATCCTGTGATTCCATTGTCCACGAAGCGTCTCACCCAACACAGTTACATTCCAGACCACTGTACTTTTATCTTTTGACGCGGGCATTCTACCGTAGCCGCCATAGCAAACGCCTTCTACGGGACCGGAAGAGCTCAGTTGGTAAAAGCGCCAGACTCGTGATCCTGGGGTTGCCGGTTCGAATTTCGGTACAGTGGGATTTTCCCTCGGAGTTAACATTGGTTCCGACTCCATTCCCCATGCAGTCCTTCGAATGAGACTATAAACCGAGGTTCCGTGTGTGAACGCACGCACACCATCTTGCACACACGTAAAATCCCATCATCAACTTTCGGAAGAGAAGGCAGTTTGGCCGTTGGTATGGATGACACGTTACACATAGCAGCATGCACCTCCCCGAAGGTGGAGTATGGCTTCCTTAATGGCGGGATAAAAAAAAAAACGGTCATACACACAAAACTCCGCTGTCTGTCTATACAGGCACTGTCCGCAGGAGTATCAGCCTGCGTACGCAGAAAGAAAGAAAAGAAAAGAAAACACGCCTTCTACAAACTACCTGTTTCACCACAAAACAAGTGACCAGCCACCAGAGCAAGTAGAAAGGGCCTTTCCACTTTGTCTGCCAGGCACCCAGGAACCTGCTTCCCGTAGACAGTGGCGTAACGGACACTCAAAATGGTGCGTTTGAATATCCGTTATGCCATTGTGCACGGTAAGTCGCTGGTCTCTGGTCTTGCGAAGAAGCAGTAGTTTGTAGAAGGCATGGGCCATGAGAGACTGGTACTGATCGGAGAAAACAGCTGTGGTATGAAGGAGTTACAGCGAGAATGACTGACTTGCCAGTATCCCTGTCTTCTTTATGGCCAATGTGTTTCAACATGCAGCTAAACAGAGACTCGAGCACCCCGATTCAACGCCTAGGGTTCGCTACTCCAGACGACGTCATTCGTCGTCGCCATATTTGATATATACGTCTGCAACGCGGCACCAAAACCCAATACTGCAACCAGCTGTGTTGTGTAGATCTTAACAACTGGTGTTCGGGGGGGGGGGGGGGGGGGGGGGGGTCGTAAATTCGGGAGAATGTTCGGGGGAGGGGGGGGGGGGGGGGGGGGGGGGGGGAGGGGGGGGGGGGGGGGGGGGGGGGGGGGGGGGGGGGGGGGGGGGGGGGGGGGGCGAAGCGAAACACCACGAGCTAAAGCAAGAGCACTATTCAGAGTTAAAGTTTCGCCGATCGGTCTAGCTGCTAGTGAAAACTTGCCGGCACGACAAAGTTGGCGGCACTAAATGTACGTCCATCGTCCCACAGACGAGCGATGGGTGCACAGGTCTCTTATTTAGCTGCATCCACACCACCACCACCCTTCCCATCCCCATCCTAGGACAGCCGGGGGGAAGGAACAATGTAACACTACACTTAGACCACCAGAACACAAGAAGTTCTGACAGGTAACACCTATGTTCACTTTAATTAGGTTTCAAAACGGGAGTGACTGAGGTCGCAAAATGAAGCAAAACTTGGAGAGAGGGGGGTTAGGTACCGCCAAGGACACAGAGTACTGAACTAGACACAATACATTTCAACCTCTTGGGTCTTCTTCAGGCGAAAACAAATAACATTTAGGACAGTGAAAACGAAGAACGAGAAACCACTTATTTTCTCTGTTCGCCTCGCGATCAAAATGGCCGCCGGACGGAAACGAGGCCACCCAGGAGGGGATCATGGGACAGGAAATAGTGAGGGGGTGAGGAGGGGATAAAACGGGGCAGGAAGTGTGAAACAATGGGGTTTGTAGCTTGTTTTGTAGAATAGTATGATATATTAGTGACGGCAGTGATTATGGTCGATTGATAATAGTGCTTAGTGTGGGAAAAAATAGATCAGTCAATCAATAAAGAAAGAAATAAACGACTTCAATGTGTGTCGTGATGGTGATGATAGTAGTTATGGGTGGGTAGTTGAATGTGGGGGTGTGGGTAATGCTAACAAAATCTTATGTATGGGGGAAAATAGAAAATAAAATAAAAGTAAATAAATAAATAAAATAAAAAATAAAAACTAAATTAAAAAAAATAAATAAATAACCTAAAATAAAAATAAATAAGTAATTTTTTAAAAATAAGAAAATAAATAAATGAATGAATAAAATGAAAAAAAAAGAAAGAAAGAACAAAAATAAAAATAAGAATAAATAAAATAAAATATATAAAATTAAAATAAAAAAATATATGGAGGATGGCTGAAACTTCTGTATGAAGTGGGGTAGTGGGGGCTATGGTGGTGGTGGTGCGTGTGTATGTGTGTGTATGTTGGTGGAAGACATTGCCGACTGGTGTGGAACTGGTGGGTACGTATATTTGTGTTACTGTTGGATGTTGATGCCTTGGGGCTGTAGCGTACCAAGTCTGGCAATGAGATGGGGACTCTCGTGATGTACGTTCAAAGCTGTCACTCTGTGATTGTCAGAGTGCCAAGACTTTCACATGGTTTGATGTTGTGTGGGGGTACAGGTGGTTGAAGTATAGGCCAACGGTTTGGGTCGGTGGTGGCGGATGTCAGACAGGTGTTCAGAGATGCGTGTCTCAAGAGTGCAGAATGTTGCACCTATATAGACCTTGCCACACAGCTGGCAATGGATAGCGTATACAATGTTGCGGCTCTCTGCAGGAGAATGTGCGTTGAATAGTGAAGGAGTGAATGTGCGTTTAAATGTTCACGTTTGGACACCTGCTGGATTAGAACTCATAACCTCTGATTGCCGGCACCCAACAGCAATACATCAACAACCATTGAATGGAGAGACAGACAGACAGACAAAGACAGAGAAAGGGTGCACATGTGCCTACCTTCATTTCATTCAAGTCGAACCAATCGGCATCATGTGTCTGTCATTGTTTGCCGAAGGCCTGTTCTCCCCATGTTCTCCACCAGTCCAACACCAGCGGACAGGGCGGTGGGCTGGCTGATGTCTGTGTCACAGTGGACGTCACTCCACCAGTCCAACACCAGCGGACATGGCGGTGGGCTGGCTGATGTCTGTGTCACAGTGGACGTCACTCCACCAGTCCAACACCAGCGGACAGGGCGGTGGGCAGGCTGATGTCTGTGTCACAGTGGACGTCACTCCCACCAGTCCAACACCAGCGGACAGGGCGGTGGGCTGGCTGATGTCTGTGTCACAGTGGACGTCACTCCACCAGTCCACACACCAGCGGACAGGGCGGTGGGCTGGCTGATGTCTGTGTCACAGTGGACGTCACTCCACCAGTCCAACACCAGCGGACAGGGCGGTGGGCTGGGCTGATGTCTGTGTCACAGTGGACGTCACTCCACCAGTCCAACACCAGCGGACAGGGCGGTGGGCTGGCTGATGTCTGTGTCACAGTGGACGTCACTCCACCAGTCCAACACCAGCGGACAGGGCGGTGGGCTGGCTGATGTCTGTGTCACAGTGGACGTCACTCCACCAGTCCAACACCAGCGGACAGGGCGGTGGGCTGGCTGATGTCTGTGTCACACAGTGGACGTCACTCCACCAGTCCAACACCAGCGGACATGGCAGTGGGCTGGCCGATGTCTGTGTTATAGCGGACGTCACTCCACCAGTCCAACACCAGTGGACAGGGCAGTGGGCTGGCCGATGTCTGTGTTACAGTGGACGTCACTCGTCCACCCTCACCTCGCCGCGGTAGGTGGAGATCGTTTGGCGTTCAAGGCATCTTTGTTATACTACGGAACTACGCACACGTCAAAATAACAGATTTACAACGGATTTTTACATCAGAAGCCGCAAACTTTCCACTGGAAAATAAGGATCATACCCCCTCCTCTTCCTGCTCAGATCAGGATAAAGCCTACACCTAAAAATCTATACATAGCTAAACATACTTGGAATCTGACAGAAGACACAACGCTATGATCATACTTTTTGTTTTTTAATTCAAACTGGTTTGGGGTCCATCGTGCGAGGACTGATGCCATCTCTCCACGTGAAGAGGTGTGTGTGTGTGTGTGTGTGTGTGTGTGTGTGTGTGTGTGTGTGTTGTTTTTGTTATTGTTGTTGTTGTTACAGGGCTTTGTTCTTTGTCATTCTGCAAAAATAAAAACGGTCCCTGGAGAATGTGACTTTGTTTTTTGCTGTGTTTTTTTTTTTAAGTAGGAGTGACGTTACCCTGCCAGACAGGAAAAGGTTGTATGGGGAAGGAAAAAGGAACAGACGCACGTAGGAGAGGGGAGAGGGGAGACGACAGGGTTTTCTTTCCCATCCTTAAGCCGACGATGAACACTTGAGACGCAGTGGCCAGCCAACCAGGCGCCAGCCCCTATCACCTGTGTCAACAGCAATCGGCGCTAATCACAACTGACCGGCGAGTTGCCGCCTTTCAAATGGCTGTCATCACTGTCATCAGGGCCATTGGAAACACCTGGGCTTTAACAGATGGTCAATTAGGGACGAGTTGTGTTGGGATAGGGGCAGGAGGAGGGAGGTGTTACAGCAGCCTTTGTTTGTTGATTTCTCTCGAGGGCATGGAAGGAGAGAGAGAAAGAGACAGACAGACAGACAGAGATCTACAAGAGCCCCGAAAGCAAGAGCACAAACTATCGATCAGCAGCCACTGGTAGCCCTTTCTGACTGCTATGGTACCATACTCGCGTCAATAAATACCAAACTTGTTGGAAAATGATCCCTGCCGTGACATCTCGTCGACATCCTAAACTGCGCATGTAACAAATCCCTATCCCATCTCTCTACGTGAAGGCGTGTGTGTGTGTGTGTGTGTGTGTGTGTGTGTGTGTGCTGATGGTATGTGTGCGTGTGTGTGTGTGTATGTGCGTGCGTACCGTGTGTGTGTGTGTTGTGTGTGTGTGTGTGTGTGTGCGCGCGCGCGCGCGCGCGCGCGCGCACCTGTGAGACTGGTCTTCCGAACTCGTTTGTGCCCATCACGGAAACAAGGTAACTGTGAAGAAATCTATTTTTAGACATAACACTACTGGCTGAACTGAAAACACGTTCATTAAAACGTCAGAATATCAACATGGTGGGGGGGAGGGCGCGAGGGGAGGGAGGGGGGGGGGGGGGGGGGGGGGGGAGAGCGTTGGGATGGGTTCCAGTCCTGCTGGCGCTCAATACAACAACTGACATTTTCGTAATCCATCTTCCTTTATTCTGATAGTAGTGTCGGGGACTGTTAAATAACCTCCCCACCCACCCCTCCCCTTTTCCTACTCCTCCACCCCTCCATCGTTCAGACACAGTGTACCTGCTCTAAAAGGAAGTATTTTGTTGCGATTTTTTTTCCCTTGCGCGTTTCTCGCTGTGGTAAAGTGCTCGCGTCACTGGGTGAAAGTGTGACGGGTCTGCTAGTAACGAACTGTCAGACTGAAGTCAACATCAGGCCAAGACACCAGCCGCCTTGACGAAGAGGTGAGCGCCGCGAACTCCCGGCCGGGAGATCGTGGGGTTCGATTCCCATTCAGGCATTTTTAGTGGGATTTTTCTGCCCCGACGGGCTCCTACCCAGAGTTGAGTTTGCTCTGGGCTCAACTGGGGATGGACGGGACACACAGTCGAAGTTCTTCCGCTCAATAGATGTCTTTCTGAAATTCCTTGCTCAGACTCCATGACCAGCACTGCAGGTGTCCGCATCTCTCGTGCCTGGCTGACGCCAAGAAATATTACGGAAGTAAGCGTAGAGCACAGCCCTGAATGGAAATCCATTGCATCATCATCATCATCCCATCGATTAACAAGAAAAAAAGTCTCAAATTCTGTGGCCCTTCATATGCCCTGTTCTCAAGATGAACTCAGTTGCTACCACTTCTCTACGTCTGAGCTCGTGGTTTGCTTCTGTCGGGTCACAGTGTTGGCAAATTCGTGGGAACTGTCGTTGGATGGACGTGGTGGTGCCATGCGGAAGGACAAGCTCACTGACGCTGGCTCCGCGACAAAGCGATTACTGTCGTCAGTGGGGGCTTGATAAGCGTTGTCCTATGTATACCAACCAGAACAGGCGCCAGCATCACCAAAGTGACTCGGAACCAGGCAGTGTCTTCTCTGGCGGGTTTCCTCGTGACGATTTGACACGGACTGCTCCGTGTGGAGTGCCGACGCTGTGGCAGGACGGGCCAAGACGAGGCGGGGTGGGGATGGAAGGGTGGGAGCTGTTAACGGGGCAGTGGGGGTGGGGGGAGGGGCGGAATGAGCGGCGTAGATGCAATAGCACGTAAGTGGTACGCTTAAGTGATATTGCACCTACGCCGCAAGATGAGACTGCAAAATCAAACAAAGAAACACACACACACAAAACAAAAAAAACAAAACAGAAAACCCCAAAACATGAAAAAAGAAAAACATTAGGCCAGGACAGATAATAGCAGACGAAATAAAGTGACCAAGAAGGAGACTTTAAAAAAAGATGGGGGGTGGTGAGAGAAAAACAATACAAACAAACAAACAAAAATAAAAACAGCGAAAAAATACAGAGGGTGAAACTGTACAAAACAGATAGGGAGACAGTAGGCAGAGCAGTAAGAGAGACTGGGAAAGAGAGGGGGGAGGAGACGGAAGGAGTGAGGAATGAAGAGACAGAGAGGCAGGAGAGAGAGAGAAAGAGAGAGAGAGAGAGAGAGAGAGAGAGAGAGAGAGAGGAAAGAGAGAACGAAGGACGGAGGCGGGGGCGGGGGGGGGGGGGGGGGGGCGGTTAACGGATACGGGAGGAATGGGGGGAAGGGGGAGGTAGGCATGCAGAGACAGAGGCAGACAGGTAGTTACACAGACGAGAGAGAGAGAGAGAGAGAGAGAGAGAGAGAGAGAGAGAGAGGAGGGGGGAGACATACAGACAGAAATGGAGGCGAGTGACGGGGGACGGGAGGAGGATGGGGGGGGGACAAGGGAGAGGTATGCATGCATTCAGGCAAACAGGCAGGCGGGCGGTTACACAGACAGAGAGAGACGGACAGACAGAGACAGAAAGAGACAGACAGACAGAGACAGAGATACATGCATACAGACAGTGACGGAGATGGAGAGAAACTGTGTGTGTGTGTGTGTGTGTGTGTGTGCGCACATGTATGTGTGTGTGTGATGGACATACAGCCAAGGGCAATGTACAGGTAAACAGGCAGGCAAGAAGAGATTCACACAGAGACATGCTGGGCGTCGAAGTTGGAGCGGGGGGGGGGGGGGGGGGGGGGGGGGGGACGAGGCGGTGTCACAAACAGTCGCTGTGGAGGATGTGAAGAATATAGGCGGTACTGTTGTGTGCACAAGGCTTGTCAAACCGAGCGTGCTCCGCTCGTTACAGTCTGTACTGCAAACACCCTCCAGAAACTACCTAAGTCACCGCCAAAACTTAATTGACCGGCGACCCAGTGTCCTACTCACCGTAGTCGATGGTTGAAACGGCCATTCAAGCAGGTAATTGACACCTGAAGGTGTGGGTGGGAGCCAGAGAGGCGCTGTCTTCAACCGCCGAACAAACCGGGCGTTTGAATGCCCATTACGCCACCCTCTATCCAAGCAGGTCACTGGGTGGCTGGTCAGTATCTTGTGATGAAGCAGGTAGTTTCCAGTTGGCGTTTTGATGTCCGTTACGCCACTGTTTACGGTAAGTAGGTCACCGAGTCGCTGGTCACCGTCTTGTGGAGAAGCAGGTAATTTCTAGAAGGCCTCTGCTATGAGAGAGAGGGGGAAAACATCTGTGGTCCAAAGGGATAACAGGAACGATCACTGACCATCTAGTATCCCTGTTTTCCCTGAAGGACAGTGCGTATTTTCTTTTTCAGGAAAACATACGAAACAGCTCGCATCAACTTCTGATGCACAATGATCCCAAACAGGAAAAATCGTTTGTTTTGTTTTTTAAACTAATATAAGCGCCGTTGTTATCTCCCTGTTAACTCTGACATGATTGTGTTTGCGCATAGATAATACATTAGCCAGACATGGGCGTAGGAAAAATAGTTGCCCCTTCTTAGTAAAAAAAAAAAAAAAAAATACTAATGATAATAATAATAATAAAATAATAAATAAAATAAAAAAAGATGTAAAAGCTGTTTTTGCTCACACCCCACCTCTCCTCCCCGTTTGTTAACGCTGTGTTCACGAAAGACAATGGCCGTTTTGTTGAAGAAAAAAAAGGGGCAAAACAGTGGTGATACTTGGAGTTGAAAAACAACTATTATCGACTTTGATGCGACGACGCTCCCCATAATCAACGCGCTGTTTGCGTACGTTTGCAACACAGAGCCGGTAAAAGAAAACATTGATATGTCGTGTGTGTGTGTGTGTGTGTGTGTGTGTGTGTGTGTGTCCTTTCCCCCTCCCTTTTCTCACACACACCCCCCCCTCCTAAGCCCTATCTGCTGCTCCCCGGTTCTCGTATATCCAAATCGATCTTTCTTTCCCAATCCCTGTGTCCCATCCATCGACTTTCGGAAAAATGTCTGTGACCCCACCACACCTTCACCATCACTGTTTCAATTCTCTGTGTGTCCCTGTTGTAAGTATGAGTGTGTCATTTCTCACTGGAGGTGAACAAAGAATCTTATGTGTATGTGTATTTCATGGTACGCCGCAGCGAAATTCTGACTGTTTTCATTAATCACTTGATTCGGTCAAATACGAAATAAATTTATAGTTAAACGTTTCAACAGGATTCCTTATAAACCTTCTCTTGTCGTGTTGGATAGTCTACGTAGGTATCGTAGACATACAAAAAATAGGATTTAAATTAATACTATAATCAGTTTATTAATAATAATGATACAAATAAATCATGAATCGGTGGATATATAAATACCGTAGCTGTACACAAATAAATCTAGAAAACAAAGCACATCAAACAAAAAAAAATGAATAATTAATCAATTGCAACAAAATTAGACGAAGAAAAAACACACCACCCACGAAAAATAATAAGAATAAGATACCGATGAATGAAATAACCAGATGAACGATTAATGGTCAGGGGGCAGACAGGGAACGGCGTGCCAAGATACAGGTACATAGACAGACAGGCGGGTAGGAACGCACGCGCGGAGAGGAGAGAGAGGAGAGAGAGAGAGAGAGAGAGAGAGGAGAGAGAGAGAGAGAGAGAGTGAGAGAGAGAGAGAGAGAGTCAGACAGACAGAGAGAGACAGGGGGAGCGGGAAGGAGGGAGAAGAGGAAGAGGAGAAGGAAAAGAATGTGGTAAAAGTCCATACGTGTGTGCATGATAATCAAGTTACAATCACATCACATACAATAACGAATAAGACCAAAAAAAAAACAAAAAAAAAAAAAAAACCCATCGACATCAACAAAAGGACGACAACAACAAGAAAGCGAACTGCTTTGCACAACAAAGAAGGCATCAGCAGAAGACAGCATACATCACAAGTAAGGCCAAGTGCTCCTGCTGTAGTAATCTTACCTCTGTTTCAGACGGGATCATCAAAGTCCAATTCTGGTTCTGAAATGCATGGTCACTGGATTTATCGACAGACACAACAGCACGTCCACAGACAATTGATCATTACCCTCCATTTTCTTGGGAACATGGCGATGAACCTGCGATCTCTGCCTGCTCTGACTGGGAATTGAAAAAGGAATAGCCAGCCTCGTCACGTGTGACCAGTCAGAGCAAACTCCTTGGTGGTAAGCGTCCCTGAAAAAACTCAGCGACCCCCCCCCCCCCCCCCCCCCCCCAGTCCAGCGTGATGGACATAACCCTAGGCCCTTTCCACTATCTTCGACAGATCTTCTCTTTAGAACGCTCTGAGCGGTCGCAAGTGGCCCTCCTGTCTTACTAAGTGCTGAGCCGTAACAAGACACCCCCCCCCCCCTTCCCCCCTTTCACAATCAGCGGCTATTGTGGTGCGCTAGGTTGGTGTGTGTGGCCATACACCTGGATCGAGTCTTTGCAGATTATGCACAAGGCGTTGTTTGACCCCCGTCAATAAAGATCCACACAAGTGTGGATTCGCTTTCTCTTCAATATAAACAAGTTTGCAATCTGTAATTAAACAAAGATATAATTGCAAATTGGACTGAATAGAAACAGATAAATCAATTTAGAAACAAATACATAGAATCGAGAAATAAATAGTATGTATGTAGCCAGGGTAATGCACAGAAAACATTAAAGGAAAAAAATCTATATTTTTAAAAAACCCATAAAACTATAAAATACAAAAATGTAGACAGTAACAAAAGTTAAAACTAACGTGAAACTGTGGACATGTGCATGAATAGATGAATAATGATAATGAAACTAAGTAAATAAAAAATGCATAACAATAAATGGAGATAGAAATAATCTGATAGAAAAAAAATAATTGATTAACGTGTGTGTGTGTGTGTGTGTGTGTGTGTGTAATATGAAAAAATACTATTAAACATGTACTTGGGACAAAAGTAAGCTTTTTTCCCCATTTCAAAACGTAGGATCTGTGCAGCTATTTACTGGAGAATCTGATGTATACTGAAGCACTGAACGCGTGGAGGAATTTTTTTTATACTCTCACACCCCCACCCCATCCCGCTCCCTGCTCTTCCCATCCCCTTCTTTCTCATCTTGCTGACTACACTCACGGGAGTGCTGTTTTGTGAATGTTTGATCTGCTGTTTGTAACAGCTGAAAAAGGGCATATTTGTCAAAAAAAAAATTCACAGCTCTATTTTTTACTTTACATACCATCTGCGTTTTTTTTTTTACGCCTAGTTTTGTATGTGTGTAGCCTGTTTCTGTTTTGTCTCGGTAATATCGCAGTCTGTGTGTGTTTTCTGTCAGCTTCTGTGTACTGTCCTTGACGCGAGCTAACCACAAGCACCTGCAGTGGCGCGTTATCACAGCGAACACGGGGAGGGGGTGTGTATGGAGGGGGGAGGGGAAAGGGGGGGGGGGGGGGTGCACACAAATTATCTGCTTTTCTGCTGGATCTTTGAGGCGATGACGCTTCTCTCAACAATCAGCCAAAAGATCCGTATCACCAGCTCAAAGTACAAGACCCTCACTTCGTACGTCGGATTCGGCTTTAAGTTAATCGGTTGTGTCCTGTGATAAATTCACTAACTCGGGCGTCTTAAGATAATCGGAATCTTATCTAGTCCATGTCTCTCCAGTGTTCACTCTGTTTTTACTGGGAGCGGGGGCAGGGATCAGGGGAAGGTGGGAGAAGAGAGAGAGGGACATGGGGGGGGGGGGAGGGGGGGGCAGGGGGGGGGGAGTGGTGCAGGGTGGGATTGCAGAGGGGTCGCGCAGGAGAGGGTAGTTGGTAAGGGAAGCAGAGAGAACGGCGTTGGAAACCAATTTCGTTTGGGGGCTTCAAACTGTAAAAGATACTCATGTCTGATGCTTTAAACATTGGTTTATTCATCAAGCTTAATTACAACCGTTGTTATTATTAGTTATCATTATCATCCATTAGTGATGTAGTAACGACAGTTTCAAGTTCAAGTTCATCAAGGAGGTGTCACCGCAGGCAGACTAGGCCATTCACGCTGCACCGTATCTGCTAAGACCACAGTGCGGATGATTTACAGCTGACGGATGAATGAATTGATAACCAACATAAAAAGGGTTAAATACGAGGGTTCTTATGGACACGACTAGATAGATACCTGATGTGCGCATTAACCCAACACGACATTGTCAGCGCCAGTATTATAGTTGTACATGATTGTGTGTGTGAGTGTGTGTCTGTGTGTGTGTGGGTGTGTGTGTGTGTGCGCGCGCGCGCGCGTGCGCATATGCGTGTGTATGTGTGTGTGCGCGCGTGTGTGCATGTGCATGTGTTTGTGTGTGTGAGGGTGTACGTGAGTGGGTAGGCCAGTGTGTGTGCCAGTGTACGCGGTTTGTGCATGAATGTCCACGTGTGTGTGTGTGTGTGTGGTGTGGTGTGTGTGTGTGTGTGTGTGTGTATGCTCCAGCGCGAGCCTGTGTGTGTATATGTGTGTGTACATGAGTATGTATGTGTGCGTGTCTACGTGAGTGGGTAGCCCAGTATGTGTGTGTGTGTGTGTGTGTGTGTGTGTGTTGTGGTGTGTGTGCGTGTGTGTGTGGGGTGTGTGTGTGTGTGTGTGTTTTGTGTGTGTGTGTGTGTGTGTGTGTGTGTGTGTGTGTGTGTGTGTGTGTGTGCTGTGAACACATGTTCCTGCTTGTAAGCATGTGTGTGCGTACATGTATGTGTGTATGCCTGTCGTATTTGGGCCTATGCTCACGTGTGTGTGTGTGTGTGTGTGTGTGTGTGTGTGTGTGTGTGTGTGTGCGTGTGCGTGCGTGCGTGCGTGCTGTGTGGTGTGTGTGTGTGTGTGTGTGTGTGTGTGTGTGTCTGTCTGTCTGTGTGTGTGTGTGTGGTGTGTGTGTGTGTGTGTGTGTGTGCGCGCGCGCGCGCGCGCGCGCGCGCGCGCCTTGGATTATTTGTGAGGAATGGCTGTTCAGAAGATGACTTGGTTATTATTGACCAATGACGACGGCAACAGCAATAATAGTAATGATAATAATTACAACAATGAAAACACAGAAAACATTCAAAAAATTAAAAAAAAAAAACAGGAACAACAGTTGAGCGCCACTGGGAGGGGAGGGGAGGGGGGGGACAGGTGGTAAAGAATAGGGCAGCGGAATGTGTGTGTTGGGGGGGAGGGGGAGGGGGGAACAGCAGCCCATCCAAAACGTTGATGAAGGCGGTAGGCATGTTCTTCTTCCTGATCTCCTTCACGCCATTCCTCAACACACACACACTCTCTCTCTCTCTCTCTCTCTCTCTCGCTCTCTCTCTCATCTCTCTCCACCTAAGGTAGTAGGGGTTCGGACCTTCCCGATAGTGAAAGGGGGGAGGGACGTAACCACTAGGACCCTCGTGCATCAAGTGGGCGCTACATACTCAGTCAGCTGAGGTCGCTTTGTAAACAGTAATTGAAGAGCATGAGTCTTGGGCTCGTTCAGAGGGTATTGCCGTGGGGCACTGTTTTGGTTCTATTGTCAGCTGGTTGAATGCGCGTGGACGGTCGTCGTAGCTTTTCTCTCAGGATAATTACCGTGTTAAGTGACCCCCGAAGTCGGCGGGAAATTTCGATGTCCATTTGGTGCCAAGTGGTTTGTTTGCTAATCAATTAGGTAGGGATGTGTGTAAATGCTGATGTGTGGAAGAATGTAGCGAATGGAGAATTCAGGGTACTTGTGAACAGGGGGGGTGAGAGAAGCAGCATGGACAAAGGCATGGCCCGAAGGGGAATCCTTTGTTTCCATCCCTATATAAACTGAGGGAGGACAACGAGAGAGAGAGGAGAAGAACACCACGAGAGAGAGAGAGAGAGGGGAGAGAGAGAGAAGGAGTGGGCAGGACTAGGGTCGAGAGAGAACGTGGTCTGGGAGATAGAAGAGACAGCAAAGTCTAGGGTTAAAGACAAGCTGGAAGAGAAGAAAACTAAGTTTGAAACCCAGAGGTGGTGAAGAGAGACAAACTGAATTTGAACCCAGAGGTGGGTGAAAGAGACGAAGAAGAAGAGTTCTACGTCGAGATCCCAGAGACGACCACGAAGACCCAGTCCTGAAACCTGGAGCCAGTCAACCAAGGGCTTCACCATCAAGCAGTGCTGAAGAAGAAGACGTGAAGAGACTTTTTCAAGAACTGTGGTGTGGTGTGAAAGCGTGGTTGTGTGTGTGAAAACCTGGCCAGGTAAGAAGTCATTTTATTATAACCCGGATTAGGAAGTATTGATCTTTTTATGTATTGATTTGTTTCATTTTGTGTAATTGGATTTTTCATGTTTGATTATAAGTAGCATAGAAATTGTATTTCTTGTGCTCAGTCGTGTTAGGAGAGAAACGAATGCGTGACATCCCATTCCCAGAGAGAGGTGAATGTTTGGTGGGCGCATGAGTGTGCATATGCGTGTATGAGTGCAGAGATAACCTTGGTGTGTTACCTGACTAATAATACATCAACTTAGTGCACTTAAGCAGCTGCTTTCTGCAAAAACTCATCTTCCATTTCGGTCTGAGACTACATGGCAGGGCTGTACTCTACGCTTCCTTTCATGATATATCCCGGCGTCGACCAGGTTCGAGAGATACAGGCACCTGCAGTGTTGGTCAAGAAATTTGAGCAACACTCTCAGAAACGCATCCATTAAGTGGATGAAACTCGACTGTGTGATCCCAGTCTTCCCAACTGAGTCCGCAGCAAACTCAGCTCTGGGTAGAAGCCAGTCGGGGCAGAAAAACCCACATGACTCTGATGGGATTCGAACCCACGACCTCCCAGCCGGGAGTCCGCGACGCTAACCACTTCGCCACGGTGGCTGAATGGAAATCCGCAGCATAATCTTAAAATCATCCTCATTCTCATTAATCACCATTAAAAAAAATGTCTCAAATTTTGTGGCCCTTCATGCCCTGCTCTAATGGTGACCTCAATGTCGATGTCCTCTCCACGTCTGTGGCCTTGGTTTGGTTCCGTAGGGGTCACCGTTATCGGCGAGTCCATGGGGGTGGGCTGTCGTTGGACGGACGTGGTGGCGCCCTCCGGAGGGAGAGCTCACTCACGCCGGCTCCGTGACTAAGCAATTATTGTCGTCAGTGGGGGGCTTAGTAGGTGGTGTCCTGCGTACGTTAGATCAGAACAAGCGCCACTGAACACCACCGAAGTGACTCGGCGGCAGTACAGTGTCTCCTCCGGTGTGGGTTGCCTGTTAACAACGTGACATTGACTGCTCCCTGTGGACTACCGGGGCTGCGGCGGGACCGACCGACGGGCTGTGGCTGTGGACGGGATGTCGGAATGAGCGGCATGGGTGCACTGCCTCTGAGGTGGCGCAGAGATGGGACAGCAAAGAAAAAACAAAACAAAACAAAACAAAAAAACTCATCTTCCAAGACGCCCCACTAATCATACATGCACAGTCCCCTACACGTCCATTCCCACCCTATCCAGGCAATTCTTCCCGTTCCCCTCACCCTCTCCACCGCCACTCTAAGCCCAACCACCGATCTTCTTCGCCAAGTCCTACGTTGCTGTCAATAGAATGATTGTACTGTCTTTGAGGATGCTGGCTAATGCCAACTGCATGCATTCTTAATAATTACAGATAATTGTGATACAGATGCAATTGACAATGATAAATCCTCGTTTTTCCGTTGTTCAAAACCGCTCCTTCGAACTGGCTGTCGTCTGCGTGAGGGTGACGTCACTTGTGGAGTCTCACCTCCGCGCAGTGGGAGGGGCTTAACGCGGCAGTGAGTGGCGTCCGCGTTCTGCTATGGTACTCTGTACTCGTCAAAATAGAAACAACAGATACAGATCGCGGATCCTGTGTGATTTGTGTTTTGTGTTTTTGTTTTAACTGATAGCGAGAGAGTTTCAGAACTCGGCGAATCACGCAGCTTCACACTTATGTTAATATACCATGAATGAAGAAAACAAGGGTGAAGCAAAAACTATTCTTTCCACTAAAAACGCTATCTTAATCCTCAATACAAAGAAGATATATGCTATCTTAAAAGGCTAGAAGTCAGATTTTCTCATCAAACACTGCTATTAATTGCCTCCATGCATGATAAGTGGTGACGTTCTCTAACTACAGCATAGAATTATTCAGTTAAAATGTAAGGTATATATACAAACAACTCCTAGTCTCACGATGTAGACGCTGCATTCAGCTTACATTTCTTTTCTATCAGTGAAACTTGACACAGAATCTCAGGGTAGGAGAGACTGACATTCCCATCTCAGACATACATTAGTGCTTTTGTAGGGCTTCATTGCCTCTTTTTGAGATTAAGCTGCCCATCTTGTTTGTGATGGCTATCTCGCTGACTGCTTTTCAGAGGAACATGACATCCAATGAAACTTATGATGAAAAGTGTGTGAGTGTGTGTGTGTATGTGTGTGTGTGTGGCGGGGGGGGGGGGGGGTGTGTGCATGTGTGTGCGCGCGCGCGTGTTGTGTATGTGTGTGTGTGTGTGTGTGTGTGTTTGTGTGCGTGGGTGGGGGTGGGGATGGCGGTGGTAGGGAACATCAGTCATCGAGGAGACGGCCACAAGTTGGATAAGAGTGGGATAAAGGCGCGCGCGCGTGTGTGTGTGTGTGTGTGTGTGTGTGTGTGGAGACGGCCAGGGGGAGGGAGGGGTAGTCACTTGAAAGGAGACGGCCAGTCTTCAACAAGCGACTTGCGACGTGGTGGGGGGGGGGGTACACAGTTTGAATCAGAGAGGGCGGCAACGGAGGGGGGGGGGGGAAGTGGGGGGGGGGGGGGGGGGGGGGGGGGGGGGGGGGGGGGGGGGGGGGGGGGGGGGATAGACACTTGAAAGGAGACGGACACGTCTCAACCCGGTCAAACACCGTTCGAGTCAGGAGATGGCAGTCCCTCAACTCCTGGCGGTGGTCAGCCTTTGCACTGGCCCGTGACGGTACATAATCCACCACCCTGCAGTACACGTGTGGGTTTATCAGCTGAGGGGGCAGCGTCGCCGCTGCCGGGGTCCTTTGTCAGCGGTTCGCTGGACGTGGGAAACACTCGTGCCCGGCGCGGCGCTATCAGCTAAACGTCGGGGAAGGAAGAGGAGAGATGACGACATCGAACTCCGCTACCAATGCAACATCAACAGTTTCTATCACCCCGCGTCAGCCTGGCTTTTTAATTGCCGTGTCGGCATGGAACCATGATAGCCGGACTAAGTGAGGGAAGGAGTGAGAGGACAAGAAGGTTGAGTGGGGGGAGGGGGAGGGGGGAGACGGCGGCTGGGGTCATAAAATGACATACACTGATAACGCCGGGGGGGGGGGGGGGGGGGGGGGGGAGGGAGGGGGGAGGATGAGTTTTTTGTGTGTTGAGAGAGAGAGAAGAGACAGACAGAGAATGGGTGGATGGCGTAGCTGTCAGCGTCATTAACATAACCAGTCAAGCATGTGGGGGGTGGGGGGGGGGGGGGGGGGGGGGGGGGGGGGGGAGGGGGGGGAGACAGATGGTTGCTTTCTTTCAAAACATGACGAATAAACATGAAAGATTTTTTTGACTGGTTTTTACTTTTAAATTTGACTGAAGCTGATTTTAACAAGAGATTGTTTATCAAGGTAAAATTAGAAATATACAATGGAGCAAATTGTTTATAAGGTAAGGTAAGGTAATTTTGCTTATATAGCCCAGCCGACCGCAAAGGGCCATGTCAGGACTGTCACCACGTTAAAAGCAATTCATAAGTCATCAAAACACAAAAATCATTCACACATCTATTTTAAAATACGTCTTTTAAAAAACACACACCAGAAATCCCCCCTCCCCCCCCCCCCCCCCCCCCCCCCCCCCCCCCTTCCCCATTTTTGTTTCGGAGAAATGTCTGTGAAATTTCTCCCTATGTTTTTTGTCTGTGAGCGGGTGTGTGCGTGTTCTTGTGTGTGCGTCTATGTGTTCGTGCCTCTGTGTGTGTGTGTGTGTGTGTGCGCGCGCGCGCGAGAATCATTACCCTGACAAAAAGATCTGTGAGTTGAAGATGTAGCAAAAGCCGTTTTTTAACCGAATAAGGTGCGTTTTATTTTGATCAATCAAAAAAACCCATATCCATGAACGTATTGTATAATATCAACAGCCGTTGAAACAATTTTTTTGTAAATTCCACACGATTAAGAAAGGAAACAATATGAAAAGTGCAAAAGTACAAAAATGGAGAAGGCGAAAAAAAGGCAGGCGATACCTCAGGAAATCTTACCTCGTACATCAAGTCCGACTATAAAAACTGTTATTCAAACTGCCATCTGTCAGCGTTTCCAAACTTCCAACTCCAAGTTCCAGGTTTTCTTATGGGAGCAAGAATTGCCCTGCTTGTTTATTGTTTACTGTTCCCTGCCTCATTTTATTTTCAACTTCGTTTCAATCAAATCGAGGTTATTTGTATTTGCTTCATTCCGTCTTTGTGTTTGTCTTTAGATCTCCCTTGTGTTCTTGGGTGGATCCTCAGGCGTAGGTTCAAAGATTGCCCCTTACTTTTTGATGACGGAGGGGTTGTTGGCCTGCGCTTGTTTTTTCCCCCGCTTGATCGTCTTTGTATTTGTGTGACTTTATTCAAATTTAAAAGGCTGTGCCAGTCTTGAATAAAAGTTACTCTGTGTTAGGTTTTCTTATGGGAGCAAAAGTTACTCTACTTGTTATTGATTACCAACTCCAACTCCACTCCTCTTCCCTTTACCCCTCTCCCTCTCCCCTTCTTCAAACTCTCCTACCAGTGGGAGGAGCGTGGACCGCCAGCCTTCGCTGTACTTTTCTTGCTATGAAGATAGAAAGTATGATGGCTTTGCGTTTAATGAGCTGTCTGACGAATGTGACTGAAGGCATAATTATGTCCGATAAACTAAATGAATAAATTAATAGATAAATAAATAAATATATAGTTTCTGACAGCAATATAACTATATAGAACTGTTGAGAAAAAAATTAGGGAAACAATACACATGAACAAAGTGTGTGTGTGTGTGTGTGTGTGTGTGTGTGTGTGTGTGTGTAAAGAGGGCGGGGGGGTTAGAGTGTGTGTGCATGTATGTGATGTGTGATTCATCTGTTGAATATGTAACCGTCGCATAAAGAACATTTCTGTACATAACTTGAAAAATAATTAGATTTAAGGGGGAAACATAAGGGCAAAAATGGAATCACTGGGTCGCCAAACGAATGGATCAAGCAAGTTACAAAACCGACAGAGTGCGTTTCGACCCATTGGTCTTCTTCAAGCAGGACAAAAAAACATTCAAAACACCAGCCACCTTGGCGAAGTGGATAGCGTCGCGGACTCCCGGCTGGGAGGTCGTGGGTTCGATTCCCATCAGAGTCATGTGGGATTTTTCTGCCTCGACTGGCTCCTATCCAGAGTTGAGTTTGCTACGGGCTCAGCTGGGAAGACTGGGACCAGACAGTTGAGTTCCCCATCCACTTAATGGATGCGTCTCTGAGAGTGTTGCCCAAATTTCCTGACCAACACTGCAAGTGTTTGTAGCTCTCGGGCCTGGTTGACGCCGGGATATATTATGACAGGAAGCGTACAGCCGTGTCATGCAGTCTCAGACCGAAATGGAAATCCGTAGCATCATCTTCATCATCCCTATTCTCATCGGTCAGCATGAATTTTTTTTTTTTTTAAGTCTCAAATTCTGTGGCCCTACATGCCCTGCTCTCATGGTGACCTCAGTTTCGATGTCCTCTCCGCGTCTGTGGCCTTGGTTTGATTCCGTCGGGGTCACCGGTATCGGCGAGTCCATGGGGGCTGTCGCTGGATGGACGTGGTGGCGCCCTTCCGAGAGTCAGCTCACTCACGCCTGCTCCGCGACAAAGCAATCATCGTCGTCAGTAGGGGGGCTTAGTAGGTGGTGTCCTGCGTATGTTAGATCAGAACAGGCGCCACTAAACACCACCGAAGTGACTCGGCAACAGTGCAGTGTATCCTCTGGTGGGTTGCCTCTTGACGACTTGACATTGACTGCTCCCTGTAGATTGCCGGTGCCGGGCTGCGGCGGATTAGCCGGGCTGTGGCTGTGGACGGAATGCCGGAATGAGCGGTGTGGGTGCACTGCCACTGAGGTGGCACAGAAGACAGACAACAAAAAAAAACAAAAAAAAAAAAGAAGAAGAAGAAGAAAAGAAAGAAAAAACATTCAAAACAATGGAAGAGAAAGGACAATCAAATAGTCACTTACCTCTTCCGTCTCAGTGCAAAATGTGGTCTTGGATGAGAAATTAAAATGTGGAATGCATCTAAAGAAGAAAAGAAGGAAGAGGTGAAGAAGATACAGATACCACCACTACTACTACTACTACTACTACGACGACGACGACGACGACGACGACGACGACGACGAAGAAGAAGAAGAAGAGAAGAGGAGGAGGAGGAGGGGAGGAAAATAACGACAACAGTCATCTTCATCATCATCATCTTCTTCATGATGAGGAGGAGGAGGGGAAGGAGGAGGTGGGGGAGGAGAAGGAGAGGAGGAGGAGAGGAGGAGGAGGAGGAGGAGGAGAACGATTAGCTGGATGGAATCAAACCGATTAATGATGAAAAAAACTGAAAAAAAAAAAAAAAAAAAAAAAGAATAATAATAATAATAATGAATACTATTAAAACACCAGATGGACGAAAAAAAAAAAAGGAAGAGAGAAAGA
>JADBJO010008392.1:42500-45000 GCA_016801955.1 Conus betulinus
TACTATGGACATTATACCATACCGAACGTGTCAACTGTGCCATTCAGCACTCTACTCTACTCTACTCTACTCTACTCTACTCTACTCTGCTCTGCTCTGCTCTGCTGCTCTGCTCTACTGCTACTGTACTCTGCTCTGCTCTGCTCTGCTCTGCTCTACTGTACTCTACTCTGCTCTACTGTACTCTGCTCTGCTCTACTCTACTGTACTCTACTCTGCTCTGCTCTGCTCTGCTCTGCTCTGCTCTACTCTACTCTGTTTTGCTCTGCTCTGCTCTACTGTGCTCTGCTCTGCTCTGCTCTGCTCTGCTCTACTCTACTGTACTCTGCTCTGCTCTGCTCTGCTCTACTCTACTGTACTCTGCTCTGCTCTGCTCTACTGTACTCTGCTCTGCTCTGCTCTGTACTCTGCTCTGCTCTGCTCTACTCTACTGTACTCTGCTCTGCTCTACTCTACTGTACTCTACTCTACTCTGCTCTCTGCTCTGCTCTACTCTGCTCTGCTCTGCTCTACTCTACTCTACTCTGCTCTGCTCTGCTCTGCTCTGCTCTGCTCTGCTCTGCTCTACTGTACTCTACTCTACTATACTCTACTCTGCTCTGCTCTGCTCTGCTCTGCTCTACTCTACTCTGGCTCTGCTCTGCTCTGCTCTCTGCTCTACTCTACTGTACTCTGCTCTGCTCTGCTCTGCTCTGCTCTACTGTACTCTACTCTGCTCTGCTCTGCTCTGCTCTACTGTACTCTACTCTGCTCTGCTCTGGTCTGCTCTCTGCTGTACTCTACTACTCTGCTCTGCTCTGGTCTGCTCTACTGTACTCTACTCTGCTCTGCTCTGCTCTGCTCTGCTGCTCTGCTGTACTCTGCTCTGCTCTGCTCTGCTCTACTGTACTCTGCTCTGCTCTACTCTACTCTACTCTGCTCTGCTCTGCTCTACTTTACTCTACTCTGCTCTGCTCTACTCTACTCTACTCTAGTCCTGTGCTATACTATCCAACTTTATTCTGTTCCAGACCATACCAGACCAGACCCTGCCCTACCCTACCTTACCCTACCCTACCCTACCCTACCCTACCCTACACCTACCCTATACTATACTATACTATACTATACTATACTATACTATACTATACTATACTATACTATACTATACTATACTATACTATACTATACTATACTAACGTTTGATGTACTCACCCTTGCTGTTCTGCCCTCTGCTTCCAGTCCTCTTCTTTATCTCCTGTCATCGCTGTCCCGTCCTTCCCCTGATGTCTTGTCCTCGCCAGTGGCGTCAAGAGACATTTTGCGTTGGGGGAAGGGGAGGGGGGGGGGGGGGGGGGGCAGTCTGAGCTGACAAAAACATTATTGCAGTCTTCCTTTTTTAATGATAAAAACGGAGGACGGGTGGGGTTTGGGTGGGAGAGCGCGATCCCATCCTCCAAATTTTCATACGGGGGGGGGGGGGGGGGGGGGGGGAAGGGGGAGAGGTCCTGTAAATGGAGGGGAAGGTTGTTCCACTCACCTGGTTTTTTTGTTTGTTTGTTTGTTTTTAGCAGAGACGTTCTCTCATCTTTCAAAATTCCTATAAAAGCCGGGGAAGACGGGGTGGGGGATGAGGGGGGAGGGGGGGGGATCGTAAATGTCTTTCTCTTCCTCTTCTGTGCTTCCTGCCATGTCCCACCTTCCCTTCCCTCTTCCTGCCCTGTCTGTCGTATCATTTCCTGTCTTGTCCTGTCCTTATCTTCCTGTCCTGTTACATCCCCCTCGTGTCTCGTGCAGTATATTTCCTGTCCTTGGCTGACCTGTCTTTTCATTTTCTCCGTCTCTTCTCCTCTCTTCTACATCCTTACTCTTTTCTACAAAACACAGGTTCAGGTTATTGCAGATCCTCCGCTCAGTTTCTCCAGGTCTTTTGCCACCGTGTCCAGCGACGCCGACTACCGTAGCGTAGCGCCCCATCTCGACATGGACGGCATGAGTACAAAAGCCCCCGAGGAAGAGCCTGTTCCTGTAAGCAGCGATGAGGTGGACTCAATGCAAGATACCATGGGATGCAAACTCGAGATCACGCTAGACAGCAGAGGACATACCGTGGAGACACAACAAGAGACGAAAAGAGACCAGGCGGATCAGCCAAGTAGCGAAGACGTGGTCCTGGAAGCTCCCAATCCAGGCCATAGTCTGAAAGAACAGTGGGGGGTAGAAAGGAAGTCCCAGCCTGACGTTCAGATCGGAACCAGCCACTCTGACGGCATCAACACCTCGCGTCTGGTCGGTGTCAGGGAATCTCCCGTCGCCCTTCGGCCTGTGAAGATCGCCCGACGTGGACTCCCACCTGAGTCCTCCGGAGAGAGCGCCCAGAGCAGCGCGGACATGTCCGCCATCTTGACCAACCCCTCCAGCGATGTCGTCGCTTCCTGCGCAGCGATGCCTTGTGTCACGATGAGGTCTACCACGGCGACTACGGACTCGCTCGTTTTCAGTGTCGGCGCCTCGAAGTTTT
>JADBJO010008392.1:50000-75000 GCA_016801955.1 Conus betulinus
AACACCCCACCGTTGTCTGGCAGCTCCCTGTCTAGGCTCCAACAGGTTGACACGTCTTGCCGTCTTCTTCTCGTCGACGGCTACGAGGCCACAGCAACCTCCACTGTCTTACGTCCCCACCCAGAAGACAATTCTATACCGTCGTCGGCTTCGAGGCGGCAGCAAACCTCTGCTTCTCGCTGTATTTTCTTGAGCCCTCAGCAAGACGGGATGAGTTACTTTCCCTGGAGTGAATCACACACTTCCTAGTTTTCCGAGCATCTTATCTCCATTCTCAACAAGAGAGAACCCGAGTGAAACTATTTCAACCAATGGAATGATGGCACACACACACACACACACACACACACACACATCACACGATTTGAACCAATAACTCCCCGAGTTATTTTTATTCCACCAAAGGAATCACTAGTCACCTACACATACACACACACACTACAGCTGCGAGCACCAACAAAGAGTTAGGTACCAAGTGGTTAATGCATAACCTCCACTTCAAACTCATGTTCGATTCCCCGAAGCTACCCATTGTACCAACAGCCTGGACTTCTCCACAAGCTGTTTCAAGTGTTTACTACACACTATAGACAGCAAGGTGCAAACCACTCAATAGGCCGAAGCCTTCCATTCATCCCTCAGGACAAGCATGACTGAATGGTCAAGGTACCCTGCCTGCAGGCCGACGGTTACCGAACCGTGACGGTCACCTCTCTCTCAGGCTCGTGGGGAACCCAATGAATAGCCAGTGGAGGAGGTGGACACTCTCCCCCACCCAGGACAGGCAGGTCGGCATGTACTTCTTACTGTCCCCCTGAACATGCGAACTGCTTCCCAGTAACTCTCCCTCCTTCAGTCTACGCCTCGGGGTATTCGCCTCTGGTGATGCCTGAGTTTCACACACTTGAAGAACAGCAAAACTACCCTTTATTTGCCTAAAGGACTTAAAGGACAAGAGAACGTTCGGCCGACTCGTGACACCCTGCTTAATCAGCCCTCCTCCCCCTTCCCTTCCTCCACGCCCCCCCCCCCCCCTTCCCCAGCCTCATCCCCCACTTCTCTCTCTCTCTCTCTCTCTCTACTTCTTCCCTCGATCTCCTCCCCCCCCCCCCCCCCCCCCCCCCCTCTCTTTCTTTTTCTCTCTCTCTCTCTTTCTCTGACTGTCTCATACATACGCACATTTGAGAATAGCCAACATTTCAAACAGAAAGTCGTGTGTTTGTTTTTTTAATTCATATTTAGTCAGCATTCGCCTAAAACCTAACGAAATGTCATACAATGCGCAGGTTTCAAAAAGTATCAATTGCCAACAAGAAGTTGTCAAAACAAAAACGACGTTTTTCGGACTGCATCGAGACATCACACACAATTTACCTGTCCTTTCGATAGATAAAACGAACATATACAACTCTTCCATTATGGAGTGGACGGTACAAGCATAGATTGAAACTGTGAAAGATTAAAATCAAACCAGTAAAGAACAGCGTCAGACTAAACCTCAAATAGAAATGTCCATTTTGGGGATGTAAATGTGGACACTGCGACGGCAATCGTTGAACAAGGTGTTAAAAAATTGCCTTGATAATCTTCATAAAAATAATCCAAGCATTACCTACCCTCTCTCTCTCTCTCTCTCTCTCTCTCTCTCTCTCTCTCTCTCTCTCTCTCTCTCTCTCTCTCTCTTCTCTCCCCTCTCTCTCTCTCTCTCTCTCTCCTCCCCCTCTCTCTCTCCTCTCTCCTTTCTTTCTGTCAGTGATTCTCTCCTCTCTCTTTTGGATGACCTTTTTTTTTTCAAATTAAATTAATTATCCTCGTATCCTTGTATAGTCACAAGCATGAATGCACACGAGAGAGAGAGAGAGAGAGAGAGAGAGAGAGAGAGAGAGAGGAGAGAGAGGAGAGAGAGAGAGAGAGAGAGAGAGAGAGAGAGAGAGGAGAGGAGAGAGAGAAGACAAGACAGAGACAGAGAGAGACGAGAGAGAGAGACAGACAGGACAGAGTCATTAACTGTTCCTTCGAGAAGACAGAGAGAGACAGACAGACCTCACAGACAGAGAGAGACAAAACAGAACTCCGTCCGCTCAGACACAAAGGAGTCATCAACTCTCTCCTCTCTCTCCCTCATCCTCTCCCCCACTCTCTCTCTCTCTCTCTCTCTCTCTCTCTCTCTCTCTCTCTCTCTCTCTCTCTCTCTCAAATGTGTTATATATGAATAAAACATCTCTCTCTCTCTCTCTCTCTCTCTCTCTCTCTCAAATGTGTTATATATGAATAAAACATCTCTCTCTCTCTCTCTCTCTCTCTCTCTCTCTCTCTCTCTCTCTCTCTCTCTCTCCTCTCTCTCTCTCCTCTCTCTTCCTCTTCTCTGGTCTACCCACCACCACCACCACCACCACCACCACCTTCCCGCCCCACTCCGCAGTACGTCAGGGATATCTTTATTGACGGATGTCCCTTCCTTGAACAGCACAATCAACACTTTCTGTCCCCTTTCACCTCACTTGTGTATTTTTTTACTTTCTGTGTATCTAGGTTTGACATTTCATCCAGACAGCTTTCGTCAGAACAGCAACACACTTGTCCCCACTGAAGATGGACTGAGCACACTGTAACCTATTTACCTTGGTTCCTGACGCACATGCCTGTAGACAGAGAGAGGGTGTGTGTGTGTGTGTGTGTGTGTGTGTGTGTGTGTGTGTGTGTGTGTGTGTGTGTTTGTTTGTGTGTGTGTGTGTGTGTATGTGTATGTGTGTATGTGTATGCGTGCGTGCGTGCGTGCGTGCATATGTGTGTGTGTGTGTGTGTGTGTGTGTGTGTGTGTGTGTGTGTGTGTGTGTGTGTGTGTGTGTGTGTGTGTGTGTCAATGCTGATCCCAGCTCACATTCTGTTCTGTCTGTAACATCTCCGCAGATTCTGTGTTTGAACATGTTTACGGACATATGTAAGCGTGTAATTCAACCCTGAACTTCTTTTTCGCGTAAAACTGTATTGTATAATAAAATTGCATTAAAACACTGGTTCTTTTGAAGTATTAAAAAAAAAGTCCCACATTCCTGCCTCCCCAGCTTCATTCTCCAATAGTGCCCCGCTCTCATATTCTTTTCATTCTATGATTTTGTTGGGATTTTCGTCTGATTTTTTGTTTTTGTTGTTTTTTTGGTTTTTGGGTTTTGTACAGTAATACAGGATCCATATTTACACATTTTTGTCCTTTCCTCGTTCTGAAATACATTATAAAGCCATTCTTGGTCTTTCTCGATGACACATTTGTTTCTTTCGTACGTCCCCAGTCTGAAACTTTCTATATTCTCTTCGCGTGCCATGTGATGTTTTCATTTCGGCGCCGTCGTCCACATCGTGCGCGTTCCCAGAACAGCACTGGTTTTGTCATCTCCTAGTGTCTCTGTCGATGCATTTTTGTTAGAAGCTACGCCATTTTTTTTTGTCTCTCTCCTTTTAGTCCTTTTGGATCCCCCGAACCACCCACCCCCCCCCCCCCCCCCCCCGCCCCTTTCCCTTCCCCACCCACCCATTCACCGGCCTTTCCTTCCCCTTCCCCCCTCGCTGACCGCTCCCCCCGTCCCCCCCCCCGCCCCCCCCCCCCCCCCCCTCTCCCCTGGGTACGTCTTGCTTTGCCGTTGTCTCAGTGAGCCAACGCCTGCTTCACCGAATCGTGTTTTAATGTCTGTCCCGACTTCTCTTCTTATTTCTCATCGCCTTGTGCTTCCGTTTCCGCGTCGGTTTCATCCACTTCCTCTATGGCTGACAGAGGCTCGAGCGTGAGCTCCCTTGCCGATGGACTTCCGCCCTCACTCGCGTTACCTTCCGGGTCGTGCTGTCTCGCTTGCCGGGGTCCCTGGAACAGATAGGGGCTCCTCCTTCTCCTTCTCCTCCTTCTCCTTCCTCCTCCTCCTCCTCCTCCTCCTCCTCCATGTCTTCCACGTGACTGAAGTCCTGGACTTCCATGTGCATCTGGTCCAGCACGTTGTCCATGCTTTCGTCCCACCGTCTGCGCTCCTTCCATTCGGGCCAGGCGCCTTCTGGGAACATCACCGTTGGGATGACGCCTCCTGACGTCACCGGCTGGAGATCCAGCCGATCCACGTGCTCCCGGGGGCCGCTTGTTGACGTGGGAGGCGGCGGGTCTTCGTGGACACTGTCAGAACTTCCCCCCAGTTCTGCAGATGGAGGTGGGGGAGGAAAGGCGAATCCACGTCTGAGGATCCCAGGACAAGGCGCATCTTCAGCGCCCTCTGCCGGAAGGGGCGGGTGGATCGTGACGTCAAAGGCACTGCTAGGCAGAATCTGCCTGGATTTCGCATCTGTAATCAGTAAGTCAGTCAGTAAGTCAGTCAGTCAAATCTTTCAAACAAACAGATCAGCCGTGTCAACCAGTCAATGGAACAGCAAAAGCTCAGTCGTCCATTGATCTATACCAGGCCTGTCACTTTTAGATTCAACCCGAGCTTTACTTCAGACATGCGGGTTATCAAGAACAGTAAACAGGACGTGGTAGTGTTCTACGTCGTTTCTCCACAACGCAGACAATTGTCAGTAAAGATGGCTGCCACTGGCATAAATGCTGTGCTTGCGTTTCCACTCCCATTCTTCTCTATACAATTTCTCGCACACACTGTGGAAAAGATCGCACGAAAATCGTGACACACGGGATCCCCTAGTCCAAACTCGAGACAAGGGTAGCAGACCTCCAAAAGGAACAGAAATACTGCAAAAATCCAGAGGGATGGGGGATGGGACGGGGGGGAGCAGGAATGCTTTTTCTACATGCTGATGACTGACCAGAAAACGTCAAACACTTGTTACAAACACACAAAGGACAAGTCCATTAAAGAGCAGAATACTTGATACAAAGCACAAAGGACAAGTCCATTAAAGAGGAGAATACTTTGTTACAAAGCACAAAGGAAAAGTCCATTAAAGAGCAGAACAAGTTTCATCATGAGAAACCAGTGTATGCGGGCTGGTCCATAATCGCTACGCCGTATGGACTGAGCAGTTAGACCTCAAATGCGTACTTGACAAAAAGAAGCTGACCAATAGTGATATCAAAGAAACGAGGACTGAGAGAGCTGGGATCAAGAATCACGGTCAAGACTTAGCTGGCATCCCACCTGTGCATTTCCTCAACTGCTGGTTAGGCTTAGAAAACCCACCTTACGTAGTCTGAGTCCAGCGCGTCACCTTATATCTATCTGTAAGTCTGTGTGATTAAACTGTAACTTGGGGGTACACACACACACACACACACACACACACACACACACACACATACACACACGCGCGCGCGCGCGCGCGCACACACACACACACACACACACACATACCAAGAAAAAAAAAAAAAATGAAATACAATAGAAAAAGAGGGATTCTTTCTCACACTTTCAGAAGACAAAAAGACTTTTCATGACAGAAAAAGACAGGGAGACTATCGACAACAGAAAAAATATTCACAACAGATAAAAAACTAAAACATGGAAGAATATATCAAAAACAAACAAAAAAAAAACAAGTAAACACAAAATACGAAAACAAAAACAAAACCGACACAGGCGGACTATCCATCACACAGAAAAGAGCAAAGTGAAGACATCAGTAACAAAGACAGACAGACTACGGCGCTGTTCATAGCAGAAGAACGACAGAGATTGATTGATAACTGACTGAACAAAGCCACGGATACTTCATGATAAAGAGAACAAAGACAGAACGGCAACAGCGAAAAATCCAGTCAAGGAAGACTACTCACAACAGACAAAACCAACGACAGGCAGACACTTTGTATATATACGACTAACTCCCCAGCACACAAACAGTCCCATCACTGGAAAAACTATGTCCGAAATCCCCCACCTGGATTGTGAGGCGTGTGTTCTGCCCTTCTGACGTTGCCGAGCACTCCAGGGCATAGCGAGTCAGGTCCTCTCTCCCCACTTGTGTGCCGCGGCTCTTGAAGACGGGCTTTGCCGCCGAGTCTTGTGCTGAGGGCGCCCTTGACGATGACGTCACGTCACTTCTGACGATGTAGAACTGTGGCTTGTCAGAGTGCTGGACCTTGACGACGAAGGTCCCGCGGCTAAGGATCCGTCTGAAACGTCACGATTCGCACAGTGAGACTTAACAGCTATAATGTAGGCTGTTGGTCTGGTACTGGATGGCCCACAAGAAACCCATTACGTGTGATTCATTGAGTTAAGTTACCGAGAGCTGACCTATGCACGTGCAATGCACGTTTCAGGCAGAGACTCGGTCGACTAGTGACTAGCGTCGTCATCGAAGCTGAATGGACAAGCGATAGAAAGAATCAAGGTGGACAAATACTTGACATACCTTTTGATGAGGAAGCCTTGTCCGTTTATTCTTGTTTATTGCAACTCGAATTTTTCAGTTGAGACATTCTTTTATCTTTTTTTTTTTTCGTCATTTTTTTTGTGTACGACAGAAAAGACCTGTAAAAAAATGATGAAGAGGATTAATGTCCGATCCGTCATCTGGATCACTCACCGTTGTTGATGTTTTACTCTGTAAAGGTGATGATGTTCGCGTTCGTTTATTACACACAGCTGTTTGGCTTTTTTTTATTTGTTTGTTTGTTTTTTTTTGTTTTTTCTTTTCTTCTTTTTTTTTTTTTCTTTTTGAACGATTGACCTTGCTTCCGTCTAATTTTGGAGACGAGTTTAGACTTTCGTTTGAGCGAATTCAAAAAAGACGACGACTTGACAGCTTCTGCGACAAAAGGAAACGAGATGGGTTGTTGGTGTTAAACGAGGTGTGACTCAAGTTCGTGACTGAACATGTCATAACTGGCCACACTAGCATCCTGTCACAGCAGTGCCGTGATGAACGCTTGAATTGCCACCATCTCTGTTACTATCTGCCGGATTTATAAGCGCCTCCGGGACGTTTGCATTCGGCATTGCCGGGATATTTAAGTTCACAAGGCTTTGGAAATACATTAGGTGAATTTCGGACGAAGATATTGATTTCACATCCATTCAAAGCAGTTTTAAGTTCAGTCGACCTAACTGTATAACTACCTCAGTCGAGCTTAAGGGAGCAGTGTTGTGCAGGCTGTGTTCTCTTCTTGGGGAAAGATGGCTCAAACTTCAATGGAGAATCAGTTTCTAGTTCGTCGTAACTTTGGACAAAATAGTAGACTGCAGTCATCAGTTAAGAAAGAAACTACGTTTGGTCAGCAACTCATCATCTAGATTCGCGAACGTTAGTTCGTTTAATCAGGAACGACCTTCAGTCTGTCACCCTGAACAAAAGCAAACGGAGACATGCCTCTGGACTCCGGCACAACATTAGCTGTAGTGTCATGGTTGTAACTGTGTTCCTGCCCACCCCTTTTATCTTCTTTATTGACTTAGCCTAGGGCTGACAGGGAGGCTAAGTGTGTCATTTGTCTTGTGGTTGTCTGCCTGTTGTCTCGTTTTAAACCTTTAGACGCTCTTTCTGTTTTGAAGCCCAGCTTTTTCCCACCTCCAGCTGTTAGAGGAGCCCGTAGTCCCATGGTTAACGCGCCTGCCAGCGGAGTTCATTGTGAGTTCGAACCGCTCCTAGGGATGGACTTGAATGGCTTCAAAAACCTCCCTGTCCACCCAGCAGTAAACGGGTACCTAACGCAGGTCAGAGAAGATGAAGGCGGCAGGAGGGGAAGGGGTGGGGGCCCCGCTTTTCATTAGGATGTGCCCCAGGCATGGCCATCCCTCTTAACGTTCACTGGCCCTGAAAGCCATCAGGCGATGGGACTTCAACCTTTCAGGCTTTAACCTGCTTTTACAGTTGATCCGTGAATGCTGGCAGCCTCATTGTTTCCCACGATACCCCCCCCCCCCCCCCCCCCCCCCCCCCACACACCACACCCCCCCCCCCCCCCCCCTCCTTTTTGTGTGAAATGAAGCCAAAGGACTGTGGTGTACAATTCTGTTATGCGTTTCCACAACAAAGAGCCATCAGCCGACGCCGGCGGAGTTGCAAACAATGAGAGGTAGAATGGCGACGGCTCTCCCCAACCAAGTAGATGTCATTATTTGTTGGTACGCGGGGAAAAAAATAACTTCTGAACACAATTCGAAAAGATTTTTTTTTGACCCCTTACCCTTTAAGATAATGCATCTTGTTCACATCCAAGATACAGTGAGTGGGTTTTTTCAACGGAAAGAAACTAAACTACACTACTGTTTAAACATAACTTTTTTCATCTATTTGTTTTAATTCATATCCATAATCACGTAAAAACCATCCTGAAGAACAACTTTAGAAGAACGTGGTGAACACACGCCTGGACATTGGGACTGAAGAGGACAGCATCCACCAACTCGACAGAGCAGCTAGAATCACCGTCTTCAGGCTGCGAACTGGACACTGCCAAAACATCTTCCATCTCTTCCATCTCAAACTCTCGCATCCTGACCAGTGCCCTTGTGGCACAGGCTCCCCAACTCCCACCACATCTTACAGTCCTGCCCCTCCTTTCAAGCCTTGAGACGCCAGACGTGGCCCAGTCCAGCTGAGGTCCAGGAGAAGCTGTGGGGACCGGTGGAGTCGCTGCGGCGGACTGCTGACGTTGCCATACTAACCGGACTGAGGATCTAGCATGGCCGGGCACGCGAAAAAAAAAAAAAAAAAAAAAAAAAGAAAGAACAACCATCATTATAGATGTCGAGGTGCATGATTCGTCAATTTTGAAAACTAGCTTGTGATTGGTACGTTGCTGGGTGGGTAGATGAATCGGGTACAAACAGACAGGAATGTATCCAGGAAATTTAAAGTAGTAGACCGAGACACGACACGACACGACACGGCACGACACGACACGACACGACACAACACGACATCCCGGCCAAGACCGTCCAACCTTCCTCGCCCGGCACGGCCCAAGGACTGGACCGCGGGGACCGCCGCCCGGGGCAGAAGTGACACGTGACGCAGCTCACCACCCACAGCACCACACCCAGGCACAGCAGCAGCCGTCCTGCAGCCGCGCCGCCTCGCGGCACATCGGCAGCAGACCGCAGCAGTCCCAGCAAGAAGAACAGCACCTGCCGCACCTGTCCCCGCAGGAGAGGCGGAGCACGCGGGTCCAGACCGCCGACCACAGCAGACAGACCAACACGAGGACCCCAGCCGTGATGAAGAGGATTCTGGCGGAGTAGAAAGACACACAGAGCCGTCTTCACTTGTGTGTGACATGCCACGATTTGCATCACACGTTTTTAGTGAAGAGGACAGGAATGTGACTTAAGGAAATTGACGGAGGGGAGGGGGGAGGGTGTGTGTGTGTGTGTGTGTGTGTGTGGGGGGGGGGGGGGGGGGGGGGGACCCTGCCCATGAACGAGGGTGAGGTTTTAGATCCATGGATTAAAAGTATGTACACTGCGGACATCCGAACATCAGCCTAACTCTTACTGCTTGTCTGATGGAGCTCGAAACGATGTTTGCCTGGATGGGAGCTGATCTTACAACGTTTGCCTAAGGAACAGCTCAGGCAAAAACGTTCGTCTGAGTAGTAGTTGAGCTCAGAGGGGTCTGTTTGTGAGGAAGAGCTAAGCTCATGTTTGTCTAAAGGAAAGCTAAGCTCACAACGTTTGCCTAGAGAAACGCTGAGCTCAGAACATTTGCCTAGATCTAAGCTCACAACGTTTGTCTACAGAGAAGCTAAGCTCGCAGTGTTTGCCTAAAGAAAAGCTTAAGTTCAGAAGATTTGCCCAGAGAAAAGCTGAGCTCAGGACATTTGCCTAGAAAAAAAGCTAAGCTCACAATGTTTGTCTAACGAGAAGCTAAGCTTACAACGTTTGCCAAATTACAAGGTAAGCTCACAACGTTTTTGCCTAAGAAATTCTAAGCTCGCAACGTGCCTAGAGAAAGGCTAAGCCCACAATGTTTGTCTAAAGACAAGTTAAGCTCAAAACATTTGCTTAGAGAAAAGCTTCACTCACAATGTTTGTCTTAAGAGAAACTTAAGCTCAAAACATGTGCCTATAGAAAATCTACGCTCAGAATGTTTGCCTAAAGTAAAGCTATGCTCACAACGCGCCTTGGGGAAAGCTAAGCTCAAACTGTATGTCTGTGAAGATTAACTCAGCTCAGAACGTTTGCCTAAAGAAAAACTAAGCTCAGAACGTTTTGCCTCGGAAAAAAAAAACCAGAGCTAGGCGCGCAATGTTTGCCACGAGAAAAAAGATACGCTGAGAATTTTGCCCACCTCATCCGCCCAACTTCCTCCTTCCGCCCAACTTCCTCAACTTCTTCCTAAGTTCGGAACAACAGCCTTATGAAGAACGTAACTCAGAATATTAACCCGAAGAAGCACAAAGCTCGGACCATTTGCCTAAAGAAGAACAAACCTCAGACAGTCCGCTTATTAAACAGTTTATGTAAAAAAAAAAAAAAAAAACATCCCTGAAGAAGAGCTAAGCTAACGAAGTGTGCCGGACGTGGAGTAAACTCCTCACGTTTGCCTAAAGAAGAACTAAGCTCACAACGCTGGCCACAATACACGTTTCTCTGTAAGGATGGTACACCTCACTACTACTTCCAGGATTAGGATTTCTTCCCTTACCACCCAATACAGTTATAGTCAAAGCGATCGATATTCCGTTCCTATACAATACCATTCAGTATTAGGCATTTGCAAATTCAAGCGACAGTGATACCGTGATCTTTTGTGCTTTTTCGATACGTTGGGTGTCAACACCCATGAGACCATCACCACAATAGTTTGATTCTTATCTCTGTGAGTTTATGAGAGAATTCTGATCAAAGATAAGACTCCTCGTCTGTATTAGTCCCTTCTCGCCGTTGTTCTCATCAACATCATCAACGATGTCAGCAGCAGCATTGCTCTTTCCATCCCCATTATTACCATCATCTCTGGATTTCTTCTCTTCCTTAATCTTCCTCTCCCCATCCCCGCCTGCTTTGCTTTGCTGCTGCTGCTGCTGCTGCTGCTTCTTTTTTTCTTCTTCTTCTTTTTTCTTCTTCTTCTTCTTCGTTTTCTTCTTCTTCTTCTTGTCATTATTATTATTATTATTATTATTATTAATCCTACCCTTCTTACACATCCATCTTAATTATCGCCATTTTCTCTCTTCTTCCTCGTCTCTTTCTCCCCCCCCCCTACCTTCCTTTCGCCCCTTTCCCCTCATTATACATCATCATCATCATCATCATCATCATCATCATTATCATCATCATCATCATTAAAATCATCATCGTCATAATTTTTCTTGTTTCTCTCCATATGTGATTCTTTGTTCTTTTTCTCCCCTTTATTTGTATTTCCTTCTTTCCTTCTTTTCCTATTATTCCCCTTTCTTTCCCCTTTCTTTCTTTCTTTCTTCTTCCCTTTGAGTTCCATTGGATAAGACGAGCGGATCCAACTGAAATATCTAACACCTCATCACCTGCTTCTAAACAATTGCAGTGAATAATCAATGATGGATGAAATGTTACCCTCCGCCCCCACCCCCCACCCCCCACCCCCCACCCCCCACCCCCTGCCCCCCGCCGACACTTTGATTAAGTGTGTTTTTGTGCTTTTCCTGAATAATTCACTGAGTGATAAAAAGATCCTAGAAATTAATTCAGAAGAAGAAGAAGAAGAAGAGAGAGAGAGAGAGAGAGAGAGAGAGAGAGAGAGAGAGAGAGAGAGAGAGAGAGAGAGAGAGAGAGATTCTTTATTCTTCAGTTCCAAACGTACTAAATAAGAAATTACATGCTTTCCTTTTTCATCTGGCTTTTGCGAAAGGGCGCAGAGTAACTAGCAGAGGAAAACTAAGAATATTTAGTCAGCAGACAGGCATTAAACTTATCCACCAAGGCATTGCACCAGGGTAGTAGTTCTCTCCGTCTACATCAACTCAAATAAGAAAACGGACAATATCAAACAAATCGAATTAACCCACGTGGAATACTAGGTATATAATGGAAAATAATAAATCGAAACATAAAACAGTATTCTCGCACAATACCTAAGAGACATCAGCAAATTCATTACCAGTCAGAGGCCAGGAGCTGTTTTAGAGAGAGAGAGAGAGAGAGAGAGAGAGAGATAAAGATGGAGAGACAGACAGACAGACAAGGCTATACAAACGGTCCACATACAACTGGATATCTATGCAGAGGAAGACATACCACAGAGAGAGACACAGAGAGAGAGAGACAGAGAGAAGACAGAGAGACAGAGACAGACAGACAGACAGAGACAGAGAGGAGGTAGAGGTACTATACGAATGGGTCAACATGGTAATGTATGCAGAGGAAGACAACACTGAGAGAGAGAGAGAGAGAGGGGGGGGGGGAGGTGGGGGTACTACACGAATGGTTCAACATGGTAATGAATGCAGAGGAAGACAACACTGAGAGACAGACAGACAGACAGACAGACAGAGACAGAGAGGAGGTAAAGGTACTATACGAATGGGTCAACATGGTGTAATGTATGCAGAGGAAGACAACACTGAGAGAGAGAGAGAGAGAGGGGGGGAGGGGGGTACTATACGAATGGTTCAACATGGTAATGAATGCAGAGGAAGACAACACTGAGAGAGAGAGAGAGAGAGAGAGAGAGAGAGAGAGAGAGAGAGTGTGTGTGTGTTTGTGTGTGTAACCTACATAGTGGAAGGAAAGACGTTTGCCACCTACTTCCCTTCTCCCTCCCTCCCTCCCTCTTTCCTTTTCCCCTTACCCCCCCACATACACTCTTCCATCCCCCACCCCACCCCTCCTACAACCAGTTTTTGTTATCATAAACATCGCTAGCATTCTGCCAGTGAAACGTATGAACAGGCACACCATCCTCTTGGGCATAGACAGAATTCTCAAACTTAGGTTACTATGAGGCAGAGAAGGGGAACAGAACGATATCTTTTTGAGAAAACACACACACACACACACACACACACACACACACACACACACACACACACACACACAACACCAGGCATACAAAACACGCGCGCGCGCGCACACACACACACACACACACACACACACACACACACACAGAGGCATACAGAGGCACACACACACACACACACACACACACACGCTCTCTCTCTCTCACACACACACACACACACACACACACACACACACACCACACACACACACACGCAAATCATCGCGCGGGCGCGTATAGATGCCTTACGTGCAAGGCACACACACACACAACACACACACACACACACCACACACACACGCACTTACTGGCAAGATTCAAACCCGAATGATGGTCTGACGAGGACACAGGCGACATGGATGGACTGGTCACATTGTACACATCGTCCGTCAGGTTCGACACACCGTGTCCCCTACCATGGTTCGCTTCTGGTGCCACCAGGTAGCTGGCCGGATGAATCATAGTCTTCTCCCTCACCAGATCACTGCATGAAACTTCCTTCACATCCTTTGCTCATACTACAGTGGATTTGTACAGAACAAAGACTGTCCTAGTAGCATCGTTGAATCGCTTTTCGCTCAAAATACAGTTTAACCTTAAAACTTCTAACACGCAAAGTGTAAAATACTAATTCAGAAAAAAAAAAATTACAATTTAAAACGTAGTTTATACCTGATGTTATTCAATTTCACACACACACACACGCAAATTTGAAACCAAACACAAATCTCATTCACCAAGGACGGTGGCAAAGTCGAATGTTGGATTGTTCTAAACGGTGTGATAGTAAAAATGCCCCCCCCCCCCCCCCCCCCCTCCCACTCCCTTTCAACCTACTGAGTTTGATTTTTACTCAGCCCTCTTTCACGTGCCGTCTTAAGCTTGCGCTCTGTTTAATTTGTGGTAGCTTTTTTCACCTTTTAAACACAAACGTTTTTCCTTACCTTCTCCACCATGGACAAAGAGCGACATAAGAACCAGACTGTTGATTGTGGTCGCTCTATGGAAGACGAAGAAGAAGATACTGTTGTTCCAAACGTCAGGTTTTCATGGACCCATTGTTTTCAACCATTTGTGTTTTCTTCTTCACTTTTCGAACAGGGTGATACTTTTAGCGGAGTTTGTTTTGCAGAATCTCGAAATTGTTAATTTTTTTTTTTTTTAGTAATGTCGCTTCCATTAAGTACAAGAGGTTGAACCTGTTTCAGGATTCTTGGGGTCATCAAGTCGCTGATAAGAAAGGTAGCGAATAATCTCTGTCAGGTTTTTGTTTCCTTTTCTCCTGTTCTATGCTTTTACCCTCTCTCTATGGTCATGCTTTTACGTTTCTAAATCTGCGTTTTGAGAGGGCATGATGTGTAAACAAAAACATTAAAGTTTGTCCGTTTTACCCGTATTGAAATGTTCTTATGCATACTCGTGTTTGTCCCCTCTCTCTCTCTCTCTCTCTCTCCTCTCTCTCTCTCTCTCTCTCTCCTCTCTCTCTCTCTCTCTCTCCTCTCTCGCTCTCTCTCTCTCTCTCTCTGCTAGTATGCCTGTATACTCGTATTCCCCCCCCCCGCCTCTCTCTCTCTCTCTCTCTCTCTCTCTCTCTCATCTCTCTGCTAGTATGCCTGTATATGCGTAAGTGTTTGCGCCACCACACACACGCACACACATACACACATACAAACACACATCTACGCACGTGAGAGCACGAACAATTACCAGACCTGATTTCTTTTTTTTTTCTTTTTTTTTTCTTTTTTTTTTTTTTTTTGGGGGGGGGGGTATTCTTGCCTCCAATCCACCCACACCATGGTATGTTCCCACTTGTTTTACAACACCACGCCCAATAATTCTAAAAAAAAAAAAGAACTTCTTTGACTCCCAGAGTGGTCACTGAGCGGACGTTTAAAAAGAAAATGAAGACGTTTTGGATCCAGGGCATTGTTTTCAGCAGAAGATTCTCTCTCTCTCTCTCTCTCTCTCCTCCTCTCTCTCTCCTCTCTCTCTCTCTCTCTCTCTTCTCTCTCTCTCTCTCTCTCTCTCTGCATGTGGTGTCTCCGTGTGTACGCGTGTCTATATCCATGTACGTATATGTCTGTGTTTATCTATCTGTCTCTGTGTACGTGAACACTTGTGTGTGTGTGTTAGTGTGTGTGTGTTAGTGTGTGTGTGTGTGTGTGTGTGTGTGTGTGTGTGTGTGTGTCCGTTTCCATATGCATATATGCATCGCGTGCGCGTTTGTTTATGTGTGCGTGTGTTTAAGTGTGAGCACTCTCGTGCTGTCCCTCACTTTAACTCCATCCGTCCCTTAGCATTTTTCAAAGTTGATTTGACCAATAACCGTAGCTTAAAAAACACGAATTTGACACTCCCCCCCCCCCCCTCCCCAAGTTGTTCGATCTCAAAATGTGCATAGTTTATTATACATAACTAAACGAATGAAGAAGGAAATGAAAATTCAGATATCTGAATAAAGAAAGACACCAAACAATCAGTCGTTCGATATTTTTTTTGTTCGGAGCGGTGATTGAGGAACAGGCCATCAAGTCTCTTTGCACAATGTCTCTGTTCAAACCCAGCCCGCGTGGATCCAAAAACAAGTCATCCGTGACTGCGCTCAAAAGAGACATTTGCTCCAGGTATTAGTTTAAATCAATTTAGCAATCTATTTCATCCATTTTTAATAATCAACTATTATTTCTTGAATAAAATATTTAATCCCTTGCTTTCAAATGAAGGAGAGGACGGACATTGATTTTGCTGTTGCTGTCGGATTCTTTCGCGATGTGACATTCACAACGAATTATCTTGCGAAACAAAGAGCAAAAATGTTTCAAGCGTAGTTGGGCTGCCTCGTTTACTATTACCAACTGAGTTCTGCAATTTTACCATTAAAAATATATATATACTGGGTTTTTTTTTTTAATTCTGACAAGTAAATAAGTGCATTCTTGAATTAAATGCATGAGGTCCTGGATAGGTGATTACCAACTTAGCGTTCAAATTAATTCTACATTCTCCCTCTACAAAAGGATTACAAAGTAATGCAGAATTCATAATTAAATACAGTTTCTTCATTTTTCACAAAAATGACATCATTTCACCCCTGTGAAAGTAGAAAATGTGTTGGAAAAATCGTCTTTTTTTTCTTTCTTTCTTTCTTTCTTTCTTTCTTTCCTTCAGCGTACGCAGGCTGATACTCCTGCGGACACTGCCTGTACAGACAGGCAGTGGAGTTTTGTGTGTATGACCGTTTTTTTTTATCCCGCCATTAAGGCAGCCATACTCGTCTTATTTCAGAATGTACTGTCCTAAAAATAGGCTGCCTATGTTTTAACATTTTCAGACAGTCGTTTCCTGTAAACCCTTCCCCCCACCCTCCGACCTGCTTACCCTCCCCCCCCCCCCCCCCCCCCCCATCCTCACCCACCCTCACCTTTCACACCATTACCTCTTTTTTTTTTTTTTTTTCTTTTTTTTTTTTTCTCCCTTAAATGTTTCTCTCCTCCTTCGTAAATTGATTTGTCCTGCTAAAGATCATCGATCTAGTGACGCAATATACCACAGAATGTCTATTGGATTTAGAATCTCAAATAACCGATGTAGATAAACGCACAATAAATAAATGAACTTCCCAACCGTCTAGAAGCGAATTCATCCTCACCCTCTCATCCGCCATACCTACACCCGACGCCCCCCCCCCCCTCCCATCCCCCGACCACCACACCCACCCTCCCCCTACCACCAGCCCCCCCGTCCCCCCCCCCCCCCCCACGTTAATGCCCTGTTCATCATAGCACACAGCGATAATCTGGTTTGATTTTCAACTGGAGAGAAGCAGTCAGGATGGGAAGAAGGAAGAGCAATCGTCGGCAGTCATGCTGAACGGCATTCCTGCCTTTACGGTCCAATGCACAATCGGACTTTGGTCTAGGGGAGAGAGGGGGGGAGAGGGGGGGGAGAGAGGGGGGGGGAGAGAGAGAAAGAAAGGAGGAGAGAGAGAAGAGAGAGGAGAAGAGAAGAGAGAGGAGAGAAGAGAGGAGGGGAAGAGAAGAGGAAAAGAAGAGAAAAGGAAACAAAGAGGGAAGGGGGACAGACGGAGAGGAAAGACAGGGAAGAGAACAGACAGCCAGAAAAGAGAGTCCGGAGTGCCGGGAGAAGACGAGTAATGAAGGGAAAAAGGAGGGAGACAGACAGTTTGATTTTAAAATGGAGAGAGAAAAGAGGGAGATTGGAGAGGAAAGAGGTCAGACAGTGAGGAGAAATGAAGGGCAGGGGAAACCAAGAGAGGAAGACAGACAAGAGGGAAGGAACGGGCCCGAATTGAAGGAGAGAGAACATAAGGGCAGGAGAAAAAGAGGAAGGAGTCGTAAAAGTCAGATGAAGATAAGGGAAAAGAGGGAGAGAGAGAGAGGAGAAGAGGAGAAGAAACGAGAGAGAGAGAGAGAGAGAGAGAAAGAGAGTCAGAGAGAGAAGACGTAGAAGAGAAAAGACAGAGAAGAGGACAGACAGAAGACAGACAGAGGACAGAACGCAGACAGAGCATACTAAAGAGTCAGGCAGTCAACCCCAAACCCCAAAAGACTCGTCGGAGAGAGAGAGAGAGGGGAGTGGTCAGAGAGAGAGAAACGTAGAGAGACAGACAGACACGGAGAAAGACAGACCAGAAAGCAGGCAGGACAGACAAACAGGACAGAAAGAGAGAACAGACAAAGGAAGGTAGAAAAAGGAGTCAGATATGTCAGTCATTATAATTCAAAGCCCCAAAGACACAGAGAGAGAGAGAGAGAGAGAGAGAGAGAGAGAGAGAGAGAGAGAGAGAGAGAGAGAGAGAGAGAGAGAGAGAGAGAGAGAGGAGAGAGAGAGGCAGAAAAAACAGACAGACAGATAGGCAGAGGCAGGCAGACAACCAATGCCGAATTAGATGGGGAGCATTACAATCAAAACCTCAAAGACACATCACAGACAGAAAGAGAGACAGGGGTGGGGGCGGCAGGCAGAGAGAGAGAGAGAGAGAGAGGAGAGAGAGAGAGAGAGAGAGAGAGAGAGAAGCAAAGGGAGAGGGAGACAGACAGACAACGAAACAGACAGACATAAAGATTCAAAATCAGGCAGAAAGACAGGGAGACAACGAATGACGAGTTAGATGGGAGCATAAGATTCAAAATCACAAAGACACATCAGAGAGAGAGAGATAGAAGGGGGGAGGGTAAGAGAGAGAGAGAGAGAGAGAGAGAGAGAGAGAGAGAGAGAGAGAGAGAGAGAGAGAGAGAAGGGGGTAAAAGACAGACAGACAGACTGACAGATAGACACACAGACAGACAGACAGACAGACGAAGACTGAAGAGTCAGACGGAGCATTAAACCCGAAAACTTAAAGACCACATCGGGGAGAGAGAGAGAGAGAGAGAGAGAGAGAGAGAGAGAGAGAGAGAGACAGAGACAGACAGACAGACAGACAGAACACAGACAACAAATGACGTGTCGGATAGACGTATTAAAATCAAAACCTTAAAGACGCATCAGAGAGACAGACAGACAGACAGAGACACACACACACACACACACACACACACACACACACACCACACACACACACAGAGTGTGTGTGTGGGTGCGTGCGTGCGTGCGTGCGTGCGTGCGTGCACGCGCGCGCGCGTGTGTGTGTGTGTGTGTGTGTGTGTGTGTGTGTGTGTGTGTGTGCGCGCGCGCGCGCGTGCGCGCGTCAAGTCCGAAGGGAGCGTTCAAATCAAAACGGCTGATGAAGCCAGCAGTAGACGTTGATTGTGACATCAGAAGCGTCCATTTCCTTTGATCAATCGATTTCTTGGCGTTGTGAAACCTGGAACAGTGAACGATCGCTTCTTTTGCTGCTGGCTTTGTCACTATTGGGGTGGTGACGATGGTAGACGTGAGGATGAGAGGAGAGGAGGTGATGGTGATGGTGGTGTGGGCAGGCGGGTGGTGCAGGGGTGGTGGTGTTGTAGCAGTAGTTGTGTGGATGGTTAATACCATTAACGTTATGATGGTGACCTAAATCTTGAAGAAAGTCCGGTTTTTGTTCTGCTAAGGTTCGGAGAAGAGGACAAGAATAACGGATTGCCATTAGGTTCACCGCTGCCACTGAAAAGAATTTGACTGTGTAATGTTAAGTACCGGCTTATTGTGAAGGAAAAACTCCTAATTGTTAATTTTTAAAAAGATGAGCACTGCAAATCGCGCGTAATTTTGTGATATGGAAGATATTTTTGAAACCCATCAGAGGACAGTAGTTTTCACAGCCGTGTGGCTTCGAGGAGACAACAACTACAATGATTGATGAAGGGCAGCTGCAAATCTATGAGTTTGATACATTATATCGTAACAACTCCAAATGTGTCAATTCGCCGCTTTATCTGTGATCTGTTTTCTTCAAACATCGCCTCTCTCTCTCTCTCTCTCTCTCTCTCTCTCTCTCTCTCTCTCTCCTCTCTCTCTCTCCTCTCTCTCTCTCTCTGTGAAACTCCCTCTCTCTGTCTGCCTTCCTGTCTGACTGTCTGCCAGCCTGCCTGACTGTTTGTCTGTCTGTCTGTTTATCGGTCGGTCGTCGGTCGGTCAACCGGTCTCTCTCTCTCTCTCTCTCTCTCTCTCTCCTCTCTCTCTCATCTCTCTCTCTCTCTCCGTCTGTCTCTGTCTCTGAAACTCTCTCTCTCTGTCTGCTTTCCTGCCTGTCTGTCTGCCAGCCTGCCTGTCTGTTTGTTTGTCTGAATGTCTGTTTATCGGTCAGTTGGTCGGTCGGTCGGTCGGTCGATCGGTCGGACTCTCTCTCTCTCTCTCCCTCTCTCTCTCTCTCTCTCTCTCTCTCTCTCTCTCTCTCTCTCTCTCTCTCTCTTGTCTCATTGATTGCAATCGTGTATCCTCACTAATCCTATGATGGATGAATCGTTTGGAAAAAGACGGGTCTCTATTGATTACTCATTTCTATGATTTCATTGCGAGGAACATCTCGCTGTCCGCTGTGCTGTTGGCGGGAAGCACACTCCCGAGGGCACTCAACACAACACGTCTTTGCCATTTTCTATTTGTTGACTATTGGACACTTGTTGTTGACTGTAGCTAACAAGGCATTATAATCTTTGTCCGTTCTGTCCCCCCCCCCCCCATTCTGTTTCCTTTTATCGCCTGCTTACTCACCCTTCATTTTCATTACTTGTGGATGTGACCCTGGTAACAGGTAGTTGTTGTGGTTGTTGCTGAGAACAAAGACTGAATCATGGTTTTGTTATTTTCATTCTTTCTTTCTTCTTTATCTTCTTCTTTGTTTCTTCTTCTTCTTCTCTTCTTCTTCTTCTTCTTCTTCTTCTTCTTCTTCTTCGTCTTCTTCTTCTTCTCATTATTATTAGTTTTTCTCATCATCATCATCATCATCATTATTACTATTATCATTATAATTTTTATTATCATTACTATTCTTCTTCTTCAGGTTTTTCACATTCTTTACTATCACGATTGTATGGGAGGCAAAAAGGAATGGCATTACTTGATTGTATGTGCACGTGTTGCGCTTTACCGAATCAAAAACAGTTGTTGAAAATCCACATCCATTTACTTCATGTCGTAACTGATATATTCAGACCGTGTTTACAACCAACAAACTGATAAATCAGCCTCTAAAAGAACCATTCCAAAAACATAAATCAGCAAGAAAGGTGACAGATGGAAAGACACAAAGCGAGGAGAGACAGAAGAACAACACCTACGTGTCACTAGGAAGCACCTGTAAGCGCTGTCGCTAGGAAGCACCTGTAAGCGCTGTCACTAAGAAGCGCCTGTAAGCGCTGTCACTAGCACGCACCTGTAAGCGCTGTCACTAGGAAGCACCTGTAAGCGCTGTCACCGTGAAGCACCTGTAAGCGCTGTCACTGTGAAGCACCTGTAAGAGCTGTCACTGTGAAGCACCTGTAAGCGCTGTCACTGTGAAGCACCTGTAAGCGCTGTCACTGTGAAGCACCTGTAAGCGCTGTCACTAGGAAGCGCCTGTAAGCGCTGTCACTAGGAAGCACCTGTAAGCGCTGTCGTCACTGTAAGCGCTGTCAAGCACCTGTAAGCGCTGTCACTAGGAAGCACCTGTAAGCGCTGTCAGCACCTGTAAGCGCTGTCGCTAGGAAGCACCTGTAAGCGCTGTCGCTAGGAAGCACCTGTAAGCGCTGTCACTAGGAAGCACCTGTAAGCGCTGTCACCAGGAAGCACCTGTAAGCGCTGTCACTAGGAAGCACCTGTAAGCGCTGTCGCTAGGAAGCACCTGTAAGCGCTGTCACTAGGAAGCACCTGTAAGCGCTGTCACTGTGAAGCACCTGTAAGTGCTGTTACTGTGAAACACCTGTAAGCGCTGTCACTAGCAAGCACCTGTAAGCGCTGTGAACTCCTGGCTAGGAGGGTCGTGAGTTAACAAGCACCTCCTCCGTGACATCTTGCTGTGGGACTTTTCGGCTCAGACCAGCTGCTAGGAGTTAGTAAGTAAATAATATTGCTTACAGCCCAGCCGACCGCAAAGAGCCATATCAGGGCTGTCACCGCGACCACAGCTCCTAGGAACACAGAACCGAAAGACGTGAGCAAGGAAAGCAGAGGCGAGATCGACCAAGAAAAATCAACACCTGATTTGGGAAACTTGAAGCAGACACTAAACAGATGGGAGACACCTCAGACGAGTTTCACCAACGCGAGAACTGGCGGGGTGACCAGCTTGTCCTGGCGCTGAGGGATGTGAGAGGCGAGGGGCGTAAAGAAACGAGCGCAAGACCAACATCAAATACAGAATCTGACTTGCTTCGACGACAAGCTCTTGGTGTTGAAGGGTCAGTATTTTTTTTTTTTATTGTTCCATGTATCTGTCTGAGAACGTTAGAACTGTTCGTGCTCCTGTCACGTGAAGTTACGACTGTCGGCCATTTTTCCCTCCAAGGTTGCGGGTTCGAATCTTTGCCGGGCCATTTCCAAAACAGGGGGATTTTCCCCTTGGAATTGATATTGGTTCTGACTCCATTTCCTGTTAAATCTTCCGAATTAGACTTTAAACAGAAGTTCTGTGTTTGACTGCATGTATTACATTTTGCACACACGTAAAATCCCACCACCACTTTTCGGGGAGAGAAGGCCAGTTTGACCGTTGGTACGGATGACATCTATGCACATAACATGCCTCCTTTGTCAAAATGCAAAGATATGAGTGGCCAATATTCGACTGAATGACACGGAAAACGAATGTTCAGCGGTGCAGACAGCTCTTCATTCAGCTCTACTCAGGTAGGCAGCCCGTTATATAAAAGAGATCGGGACTGTAAACGGACTAGAAATTCGTCTCTCACTGAGGATAGGCGCTATGTAAGTAAATAAAATGATGTGAGGGAACAAGACAAGGAATCAGACAGACCGTCCGAACATAATGCTGCAAGACAAGGTCTCTGTTTGCAGTCATCACACAGTGTCAGTTTGATGTGCTCGACTGCACGCAGACACCCTGCCAAACGCCGTGTGAATAGCGCCAAAAGGCAGGCAGGAACAGTGCAGAATGCAGGTCCCATTACCAGGCATAGCCAGACAGGTCACTACAGCACTGCCTGCACGAAGCCTTCGCCCGCACGCGAACCACCACGTGTGTGGTTCAAACTTGTCAACTGGACATTGTCGGCATCGAAGTACCACCAAAGTGTGTGTTTCAGATTTGTCAATTGACATTGTCGGCATCGAAGTACCACCAAAGTGTGTGTTTCAGATTTGTCAATTGGACATTGTCGGCATCGAAGTACCACCGTGTGTGTTTTCAGATTTGTCAATTGGACATTGTCGGCATCGAAGTACCACCCTGTGTGTTTCAGATTTGTCAATTGGACATTGTCGGCAGCGAAGTACCACCGTGTGTGTGTTTCAAACTTGTCAATTGGACATTGTCGGCAGCGAAATACCACCGTAGTGTGTTTCAAACTTGTCAGTTAGCCATTGTCGGCAGCAAAGCATGGCGAAGAGACAGCCAGCCCGCGAACAGGAAGCCAACAGAACCCGTACGGTCCACAGAACGAGGCGAGCGGCGTCACTGGACACAATGGAACAGTATGAAAGGATCATTGTCCTCTGCGTATCTCTGATCAAGACAACAGAGTACAACGACGCCTGTCAACACATCCAGCAAGGCTAGAACACCAGAACAATGAAAAACGCTGCAGTCATGTAACTAACAGGACAACAACAGCGAAAGGACTCTAGACACAAGTTGACGTTTTGACCACTCATGTTTGATACATACACAAACAGTTAGTGTGTGTTCTTTTTTATGTATGTACTAAATGGGAGTGAAGCGCATGGGGGGGGGGGGGGGGGGGGGGGGGGAGGGGGGGGCAACATACAAAGCTGGAGGGAGGAAAAAGAGGAAGAGAGAGGCTCTGAGAGAAAAAAACGACAAACAAAACAGGGAAGGGGAGATGGGGATAGAGACCATATTAGAAGAAGAGGGAAGGGAGAAGGGAGGGGAGAGAGAGAGAGAGAGAGAGAGAGAGAGAGAGAGAGAGAGAGAGAGAGAGAGAGAGATAGAGAGAGAGACAGGAGGATGGAAACCCACTGTAAAGACTGGAAAGATGACAATGCTTCAACTACTGGAGAGAAAAAAAGAAAAGAAGTTGGGGGGAGGGGGGGGGGGGGCAGGGTTGAGGCCACACAACAGAAAGAGGTTGAGGGATCAAAGGAAAGAAGGAATGTTGGCCAAAAAAAAGAGTCAGCGGCCCAGTGAAAAAAGAAGCTTGACCGAGAAAGATTGAAATAAACAGAGGGGAATGGGGTAAAAGATGCTGTATCAAAAGAAAGTGTAAAGTGGGCAAACAAAACAACAACAACAACAAAGAAGGAGGAAAGTGAAAAAAAAAGAGATGGACGGAGGCCGTAGTAATAATAACAAAATGAGGGGAAAAATGAGGACAAAGGCTCCACGTTTAATAATAGAACGAAATACACACACGCGCGCGCGCGCGCACGCACGCACGCACGCACACATGCACGCACGCACGCACGCACGCGCGCACACACACACACACACACACACACATGTAATGTTCATTACAATATTCGTTTAAATTTTTGTACAATCGTTTTGATAGCATTATGATCCTTTGGATGTGTTGATTACTTCAATACATTTTTTTTTCTTCTTCATCATGTGTTGATATATGAGTGTGTTTGTTGGTTTGTTCAGTGATTATTTTTCGTGAGGGCAGGATGGAAAAAAAAAAGCTGTAAAGCTTATCTTTAAAAGATAATTTTGACTTGACTTGACTTCACACACACACACACACACACACACACACACACACACACACACACACACACACACACACACACACACACACACACACTTTGTTATATCTTCCTCGACATGACGTGTTGGATTTAGAGGGATATAACAAAGTATTTTGTGCTATTTATAGTGTCAGTGATGTTGTGGTACATGAGAAGGAATATTGGTTTCTAAATTACTTTGCGTAAAATTCTGTTCGCTTCTCTCTCTCTCTCTCTCTCTCTCTCTCTCACACACACACACACACACACACACACACACACACACACACACACACACACACACACACACACACACACACACACACACACACACACACACACACCAACACTCTCTCTCTCTCTCTCTCTCTCTCTCTCTCTCTCTCTCACTCTCTCCTCTCTCTCTCTCTGTGAGAAAGATATCATCAAAAATTTTCATTTCAGAATGAGAATGAGAGTAACAACAGAGGCGAGAGGAGAGAGAAGAGAGAGAGAGAGAGAGAGAGAGAGAGAGATAGAGAGAGAGAAAGAGAGAGAGAGACAGAGACAGAGACAGAGACACAGAGAGAGATAGAGACAAAAACAGAGACAAAAGAAAGAGAGAGCCCCCCCCCTCTCTCTCTCTCTCTCTCTCTCTCTCTCTCTCTCTCTCTGAGGGAAGGGGGGGGAGTGTTGAGAGGGGTGGGGGAGTGGGAAGAGCAAAAGAGAAGAAGAAGAAGGATGCGACGTCGGTACGGTGTGGAAATCATGTGTTTATTTGGCTGCATTGGACTTTGTAGTTGC
>JADBJO010008392.1:80000-90000 GCA_016801955.1 Conus betulinus
CTCTCTCTCTCTCTCTCTCTCTCTCTTACACAACACACACCACACAGAGTGGAGAGAGAGAGAGAGAGAAGTGAAGTAACCCTGATTCAATGGGTGGGCCACATTACATGCCGTGGTTTCCATCATCTCCGTCGCAGGTGGGGAAACTGCAGAGGCGGAAGCAGACCGACCATAGATAACCTGTAAGGCGAGTCTCATCCCGCTTATCTCCCCTGTGCAGATAAGCCATACAGCCAGCCTGTGCCGCTGATCAATCAAAGGGGCAGGAGAACACGTCTGCCCTGTCTTTTGACGCCATTTTTCATTCACACTGTGCGAGCGAGCTTGGGGAATCAGTGAAGTATCTGCTCTGTACGTCACCTCCTACAGGACACGACATGCCGCAATTCATTTATCGTTTGATTCACCATCCCAAGATGCAGTGCATGGGTCATGTTTCATTCACCAACGCAGACACTTGTATTCAAACAAACACAAAATCATTGAAACCCAGTAAGAGAATGTCCATCTGTGGTGTAAACCCAAGACACTGCATGGTATGGTGAGGATTCAAAAAAAGGGGGGGGGAAAATCAGAGGGAAGTACCAGTGGAAGGAAATAGGAGGGTGGATGCCCCCAATCTGTGGAGGAGAGCCAGAGAGACAATGCATGAGTGATTTGAGAGTAGCGGGAAAGGGAGAGAATGAGAGGGGGGTACAGTGAGTGAGGATACCGGACAGACAGAGGACAGGAGAGACATTTGATGGGAAGGAGAGAGGAGAGGAGAGAGAGAGAGGAGAGAGAGAGGAGACAGAGAGACAGACAAGACAGACAGACAGACAGACAGACAGACAGAGACAGAGAGACAGGGGGTGTGCGGTAGGGACGGGAGGGGGGGAGAGGAGAGAGAGGAGAGATGAGGAGAGTGAGATTAGGAAAAAATGTCTGATGGCAAGGCAAGATGCATTTAAAGCGAAGGTGGAGGCACTAAGAACAGGAGGAAAAAGGTATTTTAATCAACAAGAACGGATTAAGTCAAGGCACTGAGAGAGACAATAACGCAAGAAGTGTTAAGGCAAGAACGGATGAGTCAAGGCAAGAGGTAAAAAGACTAGGTAAGAAAATGGACCAGCAAATGATGGAGAGCCGAGATAGAGAGGGAGAGAGATAGACAGAGACAGAGGGAGACAGAGACAGAGAGACAGACAGACAGATACCGACAGAAAGACAGGCAGAGACAGACAAACCAGATACCATCAAACAGGTAGAAACGGGCAAGCAGACAGACTACATGCAGGCAGACATGCAGACGGATAGAGTCGGCAGGCAGGCAGACACACCACAGGAGAGTAAGAAAAAAAAAAAAAAAAAAAAAGAACCACGAGAACCATTCTTTGCTCTCAGGTTTCGTCTGAACCAAGGATATTGAGAAGCCAAGACAAAATATGACCCACCAAGAACAAAACAACATTGAGGAACAACCACTGGACAGGCAAAGAAATAAGCAAGAAACAAAAACGGTGGGACAGGACACAACAGGACATAAAACAACGAAACAAAACAAAACAGAAAAAAAAAAAAAAGAATACACTACATCAGCCTCTCACCAGGAGTGGTGCTGCAGACTCTGTGAGTTCCAGCCTGGCTGTGTTTCCCGGCTGGCGCCTGTGTAAAGCTGACATTCCACAGCGCGAGGCAGCCCGAAGTGGAAAATAACAGGCTGGGTAAACACGTCAATCTACCTGAATACTGGTTCTTCGCGGGGGAATGCTCGGCAATATTGAAAGACAGAGAGAAAGGGAAGGGAAGGAGAGAGGGAAAAAGCAACAGACCTACAGAGAGACGGAAAGAGACGGAGAGAAAGAAGGGGTAAGGATGGGATGGAGAGAGACGGGGACAGACAGACCAGACAGAAGACAGAGACAGACAGACAGAGAGACAGACAGACACAGACAGACAGACAGAAAGACAGAGAGACAGACAGACAGACAGATGGACAGGGTGGATAAGAGACAGAGAGACATTGACAGAGATACGAAACAGAAAGAAATGGAGACAGAGGCACAGAACGACGGACATACAGACAGACTGAGAGACAGAGACAGACTGTATGAGAGACAGACAGACGGACAGATAGACAAACAGAAGAAACATGGAGACAGGGGGAGTTAAGACGGAGAGTGACAGAAGAGAAGAAAAAAGTAGGGGTAGGGAACATAAAAGGAATGATGGAAAGAGACAGACAGGAAAAGAAAATAATAGAGACAGCACAGACAGAGACAGAGAGAGACAGAGAGAGAGAGAGACAGAGAGAGAATCACCAAAAAGACCGAATTCCCCATCTTCTCTAAGCCTTAACGAAAAAAGGGAGCGGAAAAACCAGCTACCTAGAACCTTTTCTTATTCCAGGGAGAAGAGAAAAAGGTGGCACCATAAGGGCTAAGAGAAAACACCCGTGCAGGAGAAAGCGCTCACATCGACTTCCCTGTCGTTCTTCACTCTGCCTATTCTTATGCAGCCCACACCTCGGCTCTAATAGAAAATTGATCACGGCTACTACTCGCGGGTGCACGTGCGTTGTGCGCGAACCACACACACACACACAACACACACACACACCACACAACACACACAAACACCACAGTCACACCGCACACGCACCACACACACACTACGACGCGCGCGCACGCACACACACACAGCACACACAACCACACACAGAGGGCGCGGCGCGCACACACGCACACACGCACGCACACACACACACACACCACACACACACACACACACACACACACACACACACCACACACACCACACACATCACTCACATGGCACACCACACTCACAAAGCACACACACATATACAGAGAGAGAGAGAGAGAGAGGAGAGAGAGATGAGGGAGAGGAGAGAGAAACTCTTTCATGGTGAAACTCTTTGCAGATTATACAATATACACAAATCATTCTAATGTTACTGTTCTTTTTTACAAGAAAGTGCCCAAAGATCTCGTGAAATGAACTTAACTCAATCACGTGACGCTTCACTCTCAAAAAAAAACCCCAACTAAATCTATGCTTGTCATAATCAAGCAAAAAGAAGCAATAAAAAAAAAAAAAAAAAATAAAGACAAAATCTCACTACTGAATTCCCTCCTACATCTTAAAAAATAAAAACTCGTTGAACAGGTTGCATGCCACAAAGTGCTCGGAATAATAGTTGATAACAATATTGGCACGCACCTATATATAAACCTCACTGCCCCCCCTCCACACACACACACACACACACACACACACACACACACACACACACACACACCACACGCCAATTAATAAAAATTCACAGAAGCGTTCTATCAACCCCCTCACAAAAATCAAACGCTTCATCGAACTCCTCAAATTCAGACACACATAGGCTATGGGTTCTACCCTATTGGACTCTGCTAGCGTTAACGCCCTTAAACCATTGCTGAGCCTACAAAAACGAGCACTCAAATTCGTCCTCCTACAAAAAATGTAGTCTCCTGGACTCAGGACTATAAAAGGGTTCAAATTATCCCTTTAGGTCGAAGATTAGAATACAACAAAGGGATCTGATGCACAAGATTGTGTCGGGAAGGCAGCCTCCACTTTAATTCACATTTCTCAAAAAAATTTCTCGGGGACGCTACCTTAAATCCACATCCCTGTTCCAAGGATTGAATTATTCAAATCCAGTTTAACACATTCAGTCTCTTGTCAGGGAACTCGCTCTCTGTGTCAAACCAAACAACAATGGGCGTAGCGATCTTCAAACGCCATCGTTTCAACCATCTTATGTCCTAAGTTTGCAAACTCCAGAAGAAACCCATCATTGTCCAACCACCACGCTCCTTGCCGATTGTAATGACCCTGACGGTTATGGTTGTGTTTTGTTTCTTGTAATGTACATGTTACTTATAGGGTTTTGCACTCTCGAGTGTCTAGTGTGCATGTGTGGTGTGTGTGTGTGTGTGTGTGTGTGTGTGTGTGTGTGGTGTGTGGTGTGTACGCACGCGCGCGCTCGTGTGTGTGTGTGTTGTGTGTGTGTGTGTGTGCGCGTGCGTGTGTGCTTGTATGTGCTGGCGTGAATGTGTGCGTGCGTGGGTGAGTGCGTGCGCGCGCGCGCGCGCGCGCGTGCAGTGTTTCAAATCTGAAAAAGAAAATTTAAATTCGATTTATCTGTAACCCGTCCATGCTGCAAACACTTGAACAGACTTCAATCCTCTGGTGGCGCAAAGAAGATTAATGATGTTTTACTACCTGATTGAATGAAATGCGCAGACATAACACCTGAGCAAACCTTGCCTAGTTTTGACTGGTGTGCCATAAGAACGTGTGACACACTGATGATCGCTTTTCGCCTGGAGTAACACTCTCATCAAGCTTGCTTTTGACAACATGGTCTGGCCAGAAATCAATGCATGGTGTGTGAATGGGGTGGAGGGTTGAGGAGGGTTGGGGGGGTGAGTGAGGATAACAGGGGTAGAGGAAGCGGAGATTTTGCGGAAGAGGAAGGGAAAAGAGGGAAAGGGAGAGTTGGGAAGAAGCTGCGAGGTAGTGTATACAGTGTGTGTGTGTGTGTGTGTGTGTGTTGTGTGTGTGTGTGCGTGCGTGTGTGTGTGTTTGTGTGTGTGTGTGTGTGTGTGTTTGTGTGTGGTGGTGTGTGTGTGTGTGCTTGTGCGTGTGTGTGCGGTGTGTGTGTGTGTGTTGTGTGTTTTGTGTGTGTGGGTGTGTGTGTGTAGGGAGGGGAGGGGGAAAGAGAGGGTAAGGACAGGATTCTCTTCGAGTTCGGCTTTAACTCGGCCCTTGCCTGTGTGCTGTATATTTGCTGTTAGAAAAATCAAGACGCTGTTTCTTTTCTCTTCTTCCTGGACTCCATGCCAAACTGTTGTTGATTTGAATCATGTCTCTTCCACAAATAGGAATCCTAAACAGCCTGATTGACTTCCCTCTCCGTCACTCCACGGGAAGGTCGCTTTAAAAACAACGCCGCACGGACGAACAGTTGGCTTAAGGCTGCGTCAGACCAGTTGACACGGACCAGAACACCAAGGCTACATCAAAATGTTCGTAGGCTCTGCATAGTTATGCGGGGATTGTCTTCAGTCGTGACAAGCTCCTAGCGTAACACCACCATGCAGTCTCCAAAATCCCGAAGTCGGGAGTGTGGCTGCCCACGTGGCCGGGGGCGGGGTAATCAAAAAACGGTCACGCACGTAATGTTCTCATCCCTAACTGATGCATTTGTACCATAGAGGTCAAGTTCTCTTCAGCTGTTCGGATGATCCCCTGGAGTTTTTTGTTAGCCAGGGTACGACAACAGCAACTACGAGGTCCCTCCAGATCTGTCCATTGTGGATGGAGGGCCCAGGTTACAGCAAATGGTTTTCCACGTTTATTGTGCAATATCAGTTTTTGTTTGTTGTTTTGTTTCGTTTTTGTTTTGTTTTGTTTTTTTTTCCTGTCTTCTTCTCCGTCTTCTCCCTTGATAGTTCCCTAGAGGGTTGTTTTATCGAAGCCATTGAAAAGAACTCTCTCCTCTCTCTCTCTTGCTCATCTCTCTCTCTCTCTCTCTCTCCCCTCTCTCTCTCTCTCTCTCCATCTCCTCTACGGCTCTCTCTCCTCTCTCTTCACACAGCCCTCCCTTTTATGTGTTTGGATGAGTGCGTGTGTGTCTGTTTTGTATGTGTGTGTGTGTGTGTGTGTATGTGTGTGTGTGTGTGTGTGTGTGTGGGTGTTGTGTGTGTGTGTGTGTGTGTGTGTGTGTGTGCAGGCGCGGCGCGCGCGCTCCCCCGTTATTTGTGTGTATGTATGTGTGTATGCGTTCGTGTGTGTGTGTGTGTGCGTGCGTGTGTGTGTGTGCGTGCGTGTGTGCGCGCGCGCGCGCGTGCGTGCGTGCGTGCGTGCGTGTGTGTGTGTGTGTGTGTGTGTGCGTGTGTGGTGTGTGTGGTGTGTGTGTGTGTGTGTGTGGTGTGTGTGTGTGGTGTGTGTGTGTGTGTCTGTGTGTGTGTCTGTGTGTGTGTGTGGTTTGTGTGTGTGTGGTGTGTGTGTGTGTGTGTGTGGTGTATGCTAAATGTATATGTGTTCTGTGCGTCGGCATCTTCGACTCCGTTGTAAACGTGTGAGAGAGACGAAAGAGAGTGAGACAAACTAAACGGCAGACACTTACACAATGACAGCAATTGGCAGATTCGTTATCTACACACACACCACACACACACACACACACACACACACACACACACACACACAGAGCCTTGTTGTTTTTTTCCAATCGATTCAGCAGTGGCTATCACTAAGTCCATCACTGAAGTCATTAGTCTCGCCAAGACAACAGGCCCGGCCACGCAGCTTCTGCCCTCCTGCCCTACACCAGCTGGGAGGTGAGTACGTGGATGTGAGTGTCTATGTGTGCGTGTGTGAATGTGTGTGTGTGGTGTGTGTGTGTGTGTGTGTGTGTGTGTGTGTGTGTGTGTGTGTGTGTGTGGTGTGTGTGTGCTTTGTGCGAGCGTGCGTGCGTGTGTGTGTGTGTGGTGTGTGTGTGTGTGTGTGTTGACATGTATGCTATATACGGGTGTTGTAAGCGCATGTAGTACGGGGAGCTGCAGCTCCTCTGTCAAGACGTGAAGCGTGTGGTGATTGCTCTTCACAGGTCTGCGATCCACAGTCGTAAATCATGTACTCTTTCCAGCTTCAATGTCTTTTTGAAGGCCACACCAAACATGCCGCAGTTGTATTAACATGAACGTCTCGTTACTCATCCATAAATCCTTCGCTCAACCTTGCCAGTCTGTAATCATTCTGTCTGAGATTGAACCGCTAGGATTACGCTGAATGGAACGGCAACGGTCTTCTTTTGATGTCCCCTTCTTTCATGTGTCTGTCAGTGAGCGGGAGTTGGTTAGCCTGATCGATGAACTTCGTCGCCTTTTCCTTCTGTCAGCCGATTTTCATGTGGAGCGTTGTCTTTGGTGTAGCTCGAATACTTCACCCCGTGGCATCCTGAAAGACATGTTGTCAGAATGGTAGGACTCCAGCATACCGCCATTCTGTCCTCGCTGGTCCTGGACTGCAAATGATCTGTTCTCGTGTGTGTGTGTGTGTGTGTGCGTTGTGTGTGTGTGTGTGTGTGTGTGTGTGTGTGTGTGTGTGTGTGTGTGTGTGTGTGTGTGTGTGTGTGGTGTGTGTGTGTCTGTCTGTGTGTCTGTGTGTGTGTGGTGTTGTGTGTGTGTGTGTGTGTGTGTGTGTGTGTGTGTGTGTGTGTGTGTGTGTCTGTGTCTGTGTGTGTGTGTCTGTGTGTGTGTCTGTGTATCTGTGTGCTTAGTAGATTTCAACTTCTGTGTAGAGAATTGACTATGTCGAAATGACAGCGCTGACATGCCCCTCACGGTCGTCTTAGCTATAGACAACATAATAACTGAACTGAGTTCGTGCGTGTGTGTGTGCATGTGTGTGTGTGTGTGTGTGTGTGTGTGTGTGTGTGTGTGTGTGTGTGTGTGTGTGTGTGTGTGTGTGTGTGTGTGAGAGAGAGAGAGAGAGAGAAAGTTTGTTTCTTTGTGGTGTGTGTGTGTGTGTGTGTGTGTGTGTGTGTGTGTGTGTGGTGTGTGTGTGTGTGTGTGTGTTGTGTGTGTGTGTGTGTGTGTTGTGTGTGTGTGTGTGTGTGTGTGTGTGTGTGTGTGTGTGTGTGTGTGGGTGTGTGTGTGTGTGTGTGTCGCGCTGGCCCGTGCATGCATGTGTGTGTCTGTGTGTGTGTGCGCGTGTGTGTGTGTGTGTGGAATGCGTGCAAGCGCATAGATGTGTATATGTGTGTGTTGTGTTTGTGTATGTGTGTGTGTGGGGGTGTGGGTGTGTGTGGTGTGTGTGTGGTGTGTGTGGTGTGTTGTGTGTGTGTGTGTGTGTGTGTGTGTGTGTGTGTGTGTGTGTGTTGTGTGTGTGTGTGTGTGTGTGTGTGTGTGTGTGTCACAGACGGTGTGTGTGTGAACAGCGCAGGACGTACTCGTGTATGTGTGTGTGTATGTGTGTGTGTGGTGGGTGGGGGGGGGGGGGGAGTGAGTGTGTGGTAATCAGCGCGCATTGTCGTGACGCTGTCAAACCCTGGCTATAAAGGAGCCGCAAGAGGAACCACCCGGTGTTCAGTAGTGGTGCCTTCCCCCCCTCACAGACGTGTGGTGCCCACAGACAGAAGACTGGTTTGCGGGTACGGTGCGTGTGTGTGTGTGTGGTCTTCTGTGAGGTGCAGGTTCCAGACTCCCAGTGTGTTGAGGCAAAGAGCGGTCTGAGAGAAATTAAGTGGCCAGGGTGAGTGGGTGGAAAGTGTTGTGAGACAAAGTTTTCAAGTCATCTCCTCCTCCTCCCTCCTCCTCCTCCTCCTCCTCCTCCTCCTCCTCCTCCTTCTTCTCCTTTATCTTGCTATTCTTCTCTTTCTTTTTTTTTTTTTTTGCTTTGTTGCTGCGGCTTCATTTCATTGTTTCTGATTCCTTGTCGTGTTTTTTCTTCCTTCCTCTGTTCTTTTCTCTTCATCTTCTTTCTTCTTCTTCTTTCTTCTTCTTCTTCTTCTCAATAGTCATAGCATCCCGTCCTTGATTGTCGCCGCTCTAGCCAGTTACATTTGATTCTGAATCCGAAAGGTTCTGTTTGAAATAAAAATAGAAATACGAACATGAGGTACGTGTTTTTCATTTTGATTACGATCTTCCGGACCACCGCATTACGGTCATGAACGTGTGGGTTGGAAGGTCGTGTGTTCGATTCCCTTCAGAGGTATTGATTTTAAAGGTTTTATCAACCCCAGTCGGCTCATACCGAGAGGTGATTGCGCGAAGGACTCAGACAGGTATGCTGAAGCCACTGTCTCGAGTCCTGTCTGAAAGTGTTGTTCACATGGCCTGATCATCCCTGCAGGTGCCAGTATCTCCCGGGCCTGTTCGACGCTGGGAATTATCATAAAACGAAGCATAGAGCACACCCTGTCATGGGGACCTGAAATAGCTCAGTTGGTAGAGCGCCGGACTTGTGATCCTGGGGTTGCGGGTTCGAATATCGGTATAGGGGGATTTTTCCTTCGGAGTTAACATTGGTTCTGACTCCATTCCGCATACAGTCCTTCGAATGAGACTATAAACGTAGGTTCCGTGTGTGAACGCACGCACAACATCTTGCACACACGTTAACTCCCATCACCAACGTTCGGAAGAGAAGGCCAGTTTGGCCGTTGGTATGGAGGGACACGTCACACATAGCATGCACCTTCCTTGAAGATGGAGTATGGCTGCCTTAATGGCGGGATAAAAAACGGTCATACACACGCAAGTGTCAGAATCTTCAACTCGATGAAAGTGGACACTCAAAAGAAAGAAGAAGACTAGTTCATTGGAGAGACGAGACAAAACCAACAAACAAACTAACAAACAAAGGAATGAAAATCGAAAACCAAAGATTGTTGTCTTTGTTGTCGTTGTCGGATTGGGATCTGATTGTAAGACTGCTGCTTTTGCTCCGGCAACTGCATCTAGATATACTTACCACTACTACTATTAACACCAGAACTACTGCTACTAGAGCTGCTGCTGTACTACTACTATTATGAGTTCCACACCACCACTGCCACCACCGTCAGCAAAGCCACCACCACCCACCACACACCCGCCACCGCCGCCACAACCACAACTACTGTTCTATGTCTGTCACATAATACATACTATCGCCTGTGCCTGCAAGTGTTTTTTTTTTTTTTGTGTGTGCACGTGTGATCTCTGCACGTGTGATCTCTGCACCTACATAACAGTTTATGCCATTAATGAGATTTCACCTCCTGGGCGATGACGTAAAATATTAACGATATTACATCCGTCATAAGCTAACGCTAAATGGAAGCTGTCCGGCTGTTCCGTTCCCCCAATCATATTTCTGCCCTTGTTCCTCCGGACACCGAGCAAGCTCTCTCCCTCCCTGTGAATAATGCAGACAACACGGATCAGCGCGCACCGGAACAGACCAG
>JADBJO010008392.1:95000-96883 GCA_016801955.1 Conus betulinus
ATGCGTGTATGAGTGCAGAGATAACCCTTTGGTGTGTTAAGCCTGACTAATAATACATCAACTTAGTGCACTTAAAGCAATGCCATCACGATTTCCCCGTCTTGGACAGTATGTATGTATTCATGCTGGTGTAGGAAATGCCTAGATTTTTTGTGTGCCAAAATCTCTTCTCTCTCTTCGCTCTCTCTCTCTCAATCATGGTAACCCTCTCTCTCTCTCTCTCTCTCTCTCTCTCTCTCGCTCTCTCTCAATCATTCTAACCTCTCTCTCTCTCTCTCTTTCTCTGAGTGAGGTTGAGCGTGGCGAAGCGACAGGCAGCACAGAAGTTGTCTGTGCGTGGTTGAAGTCAACTTTTGAGTAATTAATTCTTGGACTGTAGTGAAACTTGGCAGCAAGATGTTTGAAGGATTCGTTATTTGAAGGTAACGTTAGTTTTTCAACAAAAAAAAAGTTAATCGTTTGATCGTAGTATAATAAAAATTTAGTTTACTTTTCCATATATTGTGAAACTGAAATAGCGTATTTTATTGACAGATTTGACCAGTACTCAGCTTTTCTAGCTTTGAAAGCTCATTCTTCGCCAAGGGGTAGTCAGTGCGAAACGGTTTTAACTTCAGCAGCAGAGGTTTGGGGACTTTCTGTTAATAACTACACGGAAAAGGTATTTCACATTTGCCATCAAGTGTTTCACTGGCGCGCATGCCATAGCATTCGTCGAACATCCGTTTCGTGTAGAGAAACGGGCACGGCAGATCTCGCTACATACAAAAATCTTCCATAAAATCTATTTTAAAAAAAAACTTGGTAAGAATAGACAGCTTACCAATGTCGAGATTGTCTAGACAGGGCACACGAAATGCTGATGGCACAAAAGAGAGGGTAAACAGAACTGGGTATTTCAAATCAAGACAATTTGAACAGAACATGGAATTGGAAATCGGTTGGATTAGACCAGGGAGTAGGTTACGAACACGGTTTTCTAGTTGAATTAACGGGAGATTCATCATATCATATAAGCAAAGTGGTGTGGGGAAAATGGAAAAGTGATGATAAATATAAACTGTTTCTTTTCGTTGAAATTTTTTTTTTTTCAAACAGAAAGATATATTTCAGTGGTTACAAATATAAGACAAAGAATCTGGTATTGCCAGGTTCAGATTAAGAACCTTTGGTCTATAAGCAAATAGAGTTTGGTTAGTACAAATGCCGTAAGGCCCCGCACCCCCAACCCCTAACTCCCACCCTCTGCCCCGATGTTTGGTCATGCTCCGGAGGATCTGGAGTCATTTCGTCTTCCGGTTGCAGCTAGCGATACGATAACTTGAGAAAAACCGTGTGTTATTTCAGACTGAAGAAGCAGAGCGGAAGGACGTGATCAAAAAAGTCTTAACGTCTGAGAGTGAATGACATCATTGCGTCTCTTGCTCAAAATATGTATCGAAGGCAGGATCGATACAGAAAAAGAACATGATGAACGAGTGAGTGTTTGTGTTTGAAATGGTTTTCAGTGTATTTTGCGCTACCAGTTGAGAATCTTCCATGGGTATAAATCTAATTAACTGTACGGATTGATGTTACATCTGGATGGTCGTGTTTTAATAGTTTACAAATGTTTTTTGTGTAGTTGTTAGTGTGTGTGTGGGTGGTGTGTTGTGTGGTGTGTGGTGCGTGTGTGTGTTGCGATGTATATGCTATTTTTCTATGCTTTTTCAACTGGATTCAAATTGTGTGCTCCCCTGTCATCTCTCTCTGCTCTGCTCTCGCTCTCTCTCCTCTCTCTTGCCCGCGAGTCGTGAGTGCTCGTGTTTTAGATTCTATATGTAGTGGTTGGTCTAATAAATGTCTAACATTCTGTTATTCATACAATATTTCGCCATCCCCGG